>JAPSGF010000042.1:6489284-6543723 GCA_035772895.1 Perdix hodgsoniae
CTCTGAACATTCCTTCCTGATACTAGTTCCACAAGCACATGCTTCCTAATGGTGGCATTAATTCTTCATAATCTTTATTCAGGCACTCCTACCCACTACCTACTACTACTTTCACTTGAGCCTCAGCCATGAGTCTGACCAGCCAACACCACCCTTGCCCTGCACTTATCAAAGAAATATGACATCAAACTTAAAAGTGCTTTCTCCATCTCCTTATTTGTATTATGCACATTGAAACACACAATTAGGTTTTCAAATTGCTGACAGCCAGTGACTGCATTTTCACCATTTTGCATCTCAGTATATAAGAAATATAAAGAATGAAAAAGAATGTGTAAAGAAAATGGAATTAGAAAATTTTTCCTTCTGTATTTTGCTAGAGTAGATTCTGGAGAATTTAGGAAAGATGTTTTCATTACACCTTCTACTTGTAAGTCCTGATAGAAGGGATGTATTCTGATAGATCTTGGAAGCAGAACATAAATAGTAAATGCTTGAACAGAACCATGCATATTTTGAGAATTACTCGAGCTTGTAACTGGAGATAGAGGCAAGTTGCCAGAGGTAACTTTACAAATTTCTTCAGTCCATTAAGCATCCCAGAACCTGGTGGAAGCATAAGGAGATGGAAATATCTTGCAGTTCAAAAGGGTGTAAGTGACACATGTGGTATCATGTTACCCAGAAAGGTTTTGGGGTCACATCTGGGCATGGCATCTCACTGCACCATGGACAGGAGAAAAGGCCTCTTGCAAGCTATTTAGTTTTCAGTGGAAAGCAAGACAGGAAAGATCCAGTGTCCCAGATGAGAGTTAAGTAGGACACCAGTACAGTGAGTGACTTCATCCCTTGCCTGCTCTGTACACTTTTAGTGAGAGTGACAGTGCCCTAATTACAGCCCCTTTTTCCAGCTGCCACAGCTGCAGTGAGGCAGGTGCTGGTTATGCAAAGTCTCCCCAAGGGTCAGAAAAGTAGGTGTGGTGTAGCAGAAATGCAGCAAAGTGGGTTCCGGACTACACCAAGCATTTAAAAGTTATGTTGGATATTTGCATTCATAATATGGGTTTCTTTCACCATCAGGACAAGGAAACACTGGAAGGCAAGTTGCCAAATTTCTTCTCTTGCTAATTAATGAAGAAAATGAGTTGATTTTTTCACATCAATTTCCTACTTTACTGGTGAGATAAAGTCCCAGGTCTCTCCAAGATCCCAAAAATTTACTTTGAGAGAGCAGAATTGGATGGGAGCATTTGTTCTATAACCAGACACTGATCTTTAACAGTAGAAATAAAAGGAGTTTGACTCTGGAATGGATCTCTGAGCTCTTCAGAATAAATATGCCCAATACTTCACCTTCTTTTCTGCCAAAAAAACAGTCCCAGCAGTGTACAGGCTTCTCTCCATTTCCACCTACAGCATAGATGCCTGTGGATTAAGACTCTGTGAAGGCACATATGAACAATGTTGTTATTTTTTAAACAGGACAGAGTTTGCTCTTGGGCTTTCTGCCAGTACATCTGACTAGGGTGATTTACACAAGTGGATGGATTTACAGCCACCAGATGACCACTTGTCTTTCCTTTCATCCTGGTGACGAATTGCTCAAACATGAATGTATGGAGATATGGATATATCATTCCAGTATATCTTATATCCTGGATCACTCTGGGGTCATCCAAATTTCTCTTCTTCATTCTGGAAATAATTATATATGTGTTTAGAAGAAAAAGTAGCAACCCCTCCCCCCAGACTATACTATTAAAAAATATCTGGTAATTTTGCAGTGTTGTGCAAGAGCCAGAGGAAGAGTTATTCCTGTTTGTATGGCAACTAGATGTTTGGAAAAGAAAAAAAATCTATTATTATAGCTTGTGAAAGGGAAGGAAGGATTCTGCATCAGGTCTCATACCCAGTCACCCTTCAAGATTATAAAGTAAATTTTTTTTACAATCATTATTCATTTACTGAAATTTAGAGTAGACTATCAAGAATTTCTTTGTGGTAGAAGTCTGGTCCTTATCCTCATGAATATTTCCAAATTTTGTTTCAAAATTCTCCCAGTCAAAGTGTGTTTAACTAGGTCTTGCCCATGGAAATCATTAAAGCAAGTCGCTAATCCAGTGCGAGGAGCATCTCTACCAGGAAATGTTAGCGTAGCAGCAATGTATAGCTAGACCAGCAGACATTTAGCTAGACCAGGTTGCAGTATTCACTCTGACATTCCACGTGCTTACAGGTGTCCAGCCACCTCAAATATTCCATATTCCACTTACAGGTGTCCAGCCACCTCAAATATTCCATATTCCACTTTGGCTGGGTGTAGATTCAGTGGATGATGAGGATGTTTCATTATCTAGTTGTGCAGGCACTTCTGTCTGGTAGGCTCACGTCACTACAGTCAGATCTTCCATTTTAATGCAGATAAAGCTGCCTGTGGTACCCTAATATAATGAGAGCAGCTAAAACTAAGAAGACTGCCATTGGGAATCTGCTCTTTCCTTTTAAGTTTAACTTTAATAAAATACTTGTTAATTGACATAATTGCCCCAAGATAAAGGGCAAAATTGTAAAGCAAATTGTACACAAGCAACCCCCTCAGCTGAAACTCTCTTGACTGAGCAGAGATAATTTTCATGCAGTATAATATTTTCCAGATTATGAAAAAAAAAAATTAATTCAGTTCAGATTCACATTAAATGTGAGAGAATCAGGTCCTATTGCTAGTTATCTAGGAAAAGAGGCCAATCCCCATTTCACCACAACCTCCTTTTGGAGAGTGTTAAGGTCTCTGAGCCTTCTCTTCTCCAGATTGAACAATCCTGGTTCCCTCAGCCACTCCTCATAAGACTTGTGCTCCAGACCTTGCACAGCTTTGTTGCCCTTCTCTGGACACACTCCAGGACCTCAATGCCTTTGGTGTAGTGTGTGGCCCAAAACTGAATGCAGTACTCAAGAAGTGGGCTCACCAGGGCTGAGTAGAGAGGAATGATCACTTCCCCAGACCTCCTTTTTTACTGGAGTTGATGATCTCTTTGGGTCTCTTCCAACTGGGGATATTCTATAACTGTGTTGGCTATGAAAATGCTGGGAGCTTCCCTTTAGAGCAAGAGGACTAATCTTGATGGATTTTCCTGGGAAGTGAACTTTCTCGGGCTTTGGATCTGAGGATGTCAGAGCTAAAGAGATGTACTAGAGCACAAGGTCTAAAGTCAAAGCTTTCTTGGCAATGGGAAAAGAAGTGGGATTAAAAAAGGGCGTAGATTCAGAGAAGCACAAGTGCCAGAGATATTCACTGTAGATAAAAGACAGGGCAAACAGTTGCTCAGGTCATTCTAGGGAGAACACATAACAAGGATCAGCTAAACCTAGATCCAGATTTGACTTGAAAGTTCAAAATATGAAGAATAAAATGTGTAATGAGAAAAAAACATAAGGATATATATACTTTTTCTTTTACTGCAGCAGAAAAAAAAATAAATTAATTTGCCTACACCAGGAAAATATTGGTAGTACTTTATTTTTTCTTTTTTTTCCTCTGTTTAGAGAAGCAAATTTACTACTTGAGATATAGTTTATACCAGTTATTAGTTAACCTGCCAGTGCTAGGAAGGATTAGGTGAACAAGACCAAAACTTTCGTTCCAGAGGAGCAATATGTATACATGAGTTTAGTTATTCTTGTTAAAATAAATATTTAAAGGAAAGAGCTGCCAGCACAGCCAGACTAGCTCTGTAACAAATCTGTTGCAAGATAAAGTGGAATTTCCCTTCTCATACCAGATCAGTAAAGTTTTTTCTTGTTTTCCCTTTTTTTTTTCTTTTTTTTTCACTTTTTCCTCCTCTCTGAAATTCCCATTAACTCACCAGATAAGAGCTGTGTGAGAACCACTACATTCCAAGGGGATTAGGTAACATGGTTGGAAGAAGGGAATGGATTGCTGAAGAGTCTTGACAGAAGTCACGGGTCTTCTCTCCATACCTTTTTTCCCAGTCTCTAATCTTCCTGTCTCTTTCCTGGTACCAAATTGCATTAAACAAATTAAATCTGTAATTCAAGTACGCACACTTTAGCAAGGTGACGGTTGGCCTCTTTTCCCAAGTAACTAGCAACAGGACAAGGGGAGTTGAATGGCTTTAAGTTGCTCCAGGGTAGGTTCAGGTTAAATCTCAGGAAAAATGTCTTCTCAGAAAGAGTGGTGAGGCATTGGCACAGGCTGCCAAGGAAAGTAGTGGAGTCATCGTCTTGGAGGATTTCAGGAATGGCGTAGATGTGGCACTGAGGGACATGATGCAGTGGGCATGGCGCTGATGGGCTGGCAGTAGGACTTCTTGGTCGTAGTGGTGTTTTCCAACCTTAATTTTTCTGTGATGCTATGATTCTGTGATTCTATGACAGTTTAATTAGCCCTAACCTGGCTACATATCTGGCTTTCTCCACACTGACGTGGTAGCTAGGCATGCAAGGAAGGACAGGAAACTGGAATGAATAGGCAATTTCTACCCCAAAATACAATAGAGAACAAGTTACTGCATTTGAGGGTGATTCATTGAATGAACTGATCTGCCAGCAGGAGATGAAATGGGAGTGGAGGCGAGCAAACAGTCCCAACGTCTGCACACCGCCTTTGGCTCTGTATCTACCTCTGACAGAGACCGGCAGACTTTTATAGACTGGCAATGTTTTCACAGTTTGTCATGACAGTTAAGTGTACTCAAACTGAGAGCGAGAATTACAGATGCACACATGCTTCACCCTCACTGATCTCATTGCAACAGCACTGCTGAGGGAAGTAGACAGGGGACTCCATTCTGCTGCCACAGGATGTGAATAAATGTCATTGATTTCAGTGTGTACCGCTGCTGCTCTGTTTGGCTCTTGGTAGCTGGATCTCTGCAGTAATAGCAGGACTAATCCTGCTGCCAATTTTCTTTCTGTGTTTGTTGTTTTATGCTCTTCTTTTATTGAACTAATCACTGGCTATTAGGCAGAAACCTTCCCTCTGGCTTGTTATTCCATTATTGTTCATTATGAGGTTTTTTTTTGCAATTCATCTGGCATGTTTGGCACCAGCTTCTGCCAGAGATGAGGCTCAGAACCCTAGGCACTTTGGGGGTGCACAGAGAGCTTTGAGCTGCAGTTTTCCATAAACACTACAAATGCAAATGGCAAGAGCAACACTGCATGCACACTCAGCTGAATTAAATACTCCTGGACTTCACTTACTCTTATTGCTGCAGCTCACCGAGAGGATCCACATGCTTCTCTGTGATTCCATAGCCTCAATTTTCCAGCCATTTCCACTTCAGAGCTCTGCATTTCCAGCTCTGTTTTCATAGATACAAGCCTGCTATAATCAGTTTTAGCAGGCTGATCATTTGATTGACTTCAAAGCTGTAGCTCAGTTGCTGAATCTCTTAACAGATAAGAAAGGCAAACTGGACAAGGTTTTCTTGCCTGCCTTTAATTTGTAACTGCCCTTTGTGGGTAGGCCAGAGTTGAAAGTTGATCTGCTTCATGTAACATTTGTCAGATTTATTTCAGTCACCGTTGGATTAGTTGCTCACATCTTTGTCCAGAAAATGTATTTTCATCACCTGTAACAAAGCCTCTCCTTGCCTGGTGTCACATGTCCACACTGGAGGAGCATTGCCTTTGCTTTTTGTGTCTAAGGTTAAGCAACGCACTGATCTGCCACAGAATTCACTCTCTCCAAAGGAATCAAAAAGGCAAAGTCCTGTACAAAAAGTACAATTTCCAGAACAATCTCCATAGTTAAAAACTAATGTGCAATAGGCTCTTTCCATGGCAACATCTTGCGGGTAGCTGAGTTTCAACAGATACCTGGGCTGACACATTTATTATTCTTCACTGGAAGAACAGAACATGAAATGATCTTATGTGCAAATGTAAGCAATATTCTGAGCAACTCAGAAGTGGAAAACTTCTTTTTGTCTATCATGACATAAACTATCAGGTTTAGGGTTTCTACCAGCAATGAATTTTTCATGGCAAGTATTTTCTTCCCTATTTGTGAAATAATTACAAGTATCTTTTGTTCATTCATTATCCAAACATGAGTTATATACCTTTACCCACTCGTATTTGGTGTACAAGTCATTCTGCCCATAACTTTCCACAGTGTGTACAGTCTGAGATTTCTGATCACTGTTGCAGAGATTGGTTTGAGAGGGGGATGCTCTCTTCAATGCTTTGATGCCTCTTGATTGAATGGCTGTTTACCTAACCCGGCCAGCTGGAGCTGTGGAATGGGAGAAGTGGTACTTAACTGTCTTTAACCAAAGCACTCTGTCCACACAGGCACACCTTCTCCAGAAACTGAATTTTAACTCATCCCTGCATGGGTTCAAGCATTACAAGTTTGTGTCCCAGCTTTGTTGCTTCTCATTCTTTGAAGCCCTGTAAGTGAGGGATGCCCTTCCTATTGATGTATCACTTTATTTCTTGAGGTATTCATAGAGAAACTATCAGCTTAAATGAAAAAATAACAGGCGAAACAAACAAAATACAGACAATCATGAAGTCCGTAATATTATTTGTAAAACAAGAGATCTGTCTAGCATGGGGTAATGCTATTTACACACACGCACTGTGTGTGCTGAAAGGGAACGGTGAGACCGGTAGGTGACTGAAAATTAAGCATCAAAGTGGAAATAAATTCAGATGGAGCTCAGAGTTACATAGGCATGAAGAAATGCATCAGTCCTTTTGCGTTTGGTGACTCACATAGGTGGAGCTTCTTTTTCTGGGTAACACTGCAGAGAAATTACAGCACTTTTTCCTCCCAGTGTGTGGCTGGCATTTTGAGTCCCAAGTGGTCTTGCAAGAGAGAGATCAGAGAGAGAAACCATATGTTTTTCCTCTATTTATTTTTGTCCCGTCCCCACCTCTCCTCTTCCCTTCCCTCAAACTGTCAGCATTCATGCCTATATCCCTTGTTTTGGGTATCTTGTTCTGTGCCAGGCTACTTCGCTTATAGGTTTCTCCATCTTACCAGTGTGGCTCGTTAATGATGCCTGCCTAAGACTGGAGTCAAATAGCTTCACAGTGACACCTCCCTTCCCCTCAGCTCCCTTTCCCTGCTTCAGGGATTCTCCGTGCCAATTCCGTGGATGTTTCCAATCTAGAGCACAGCACAGGCATTGTATGAATTGCGTATGTCAAACACGGGCGTTCAGAGAGCTGCAGCATCTGCCGACAGCGTGGGGTCCAGGGGTTATTTGACAGGAAACGTCTTGGTGAAGGACCTCTCCTTGTGACAGCCTGCTGCTTTGTGTCTGCTCTTGGGATGAACAGGAGTCCCAGCCCAGACAGGGCCCCTCTGTCCGACCGCTGAACTGCACTCCTCACGGTTTCCAGTTGCTTTGGCTAGACAAGAAACAGCGGAGCTAATGGACAGAAGGGGTTATTAATTTGCATTTGAATACAGCCCAACACAGTTGCTCAGTGTTACTGCTGGGTAATGGGAAAATTAAGCTAAAAGGGAGTTAGCATATGGAAAAGAAATGTAGCTGATGCTGCGAAAGCAGACTGCAGTTGCGGTGAATTAGTGCCCACAGCTGCTACACAGGATGTCTTGCTGCACTCGGGGCAGGTAGCACTGCAAAAGTAAATATTGTCTTTTACACACATTATTATACAGTGCGGAGTGGGGAAATAAAGTAAACGAAGAGGAATAAGAAAAAAGTAGAGGAAAAATATGATACCACAATACTGATAGCCTAGTGATGGAAAAGCCACAGAGGCAAAGGAATGTAGTGGGGGAGATCCTGCCATCCTCAGAAAAACAATAAAAACCCATAGAAATGTATCCATTGACTTGTGGTGGGCCACCACTGTTTTTCAGGAGCGAGTCTGATTAATCACAGCCATTCTGCCTGAGTCAGAGGGAGACCAGAGCTACATCTCTGCGTGTGTTGCTGAGTATTATTATAGCTGAGAGCAATACATGGTTACTGTCTCAGAGCTTCAGCTTCTTCTGAGTTCTCCTCTTATCAGGATCTGGGTTTCTTTTCCTGTGCAGAATGGCTCTGTGAGATGTCTGTTGTCCAGGGGATCAGAGGGAGGTTTGAGAGGGTTCGCACGATCAGCTTGTATGGAGCTCTGGGTCTTCCTTTTTATTAATTAAGCCCTGATTTGGTTTGTAGCATTCACTGTTGCAACCTCACTGTGGCATCGATTCACTGCAGAGTACTGTGGAGAGTAACAATTCTTCCCTCTATTATCATGAAATTAGAAAACTTAGAATCGTGGAATCATTAAGGTTGGAAAGACCACAAGATCATCTAGTCAACCATCAATCCATCACCACCACCATGACATTAAACCATGTCCCTCAGTGCCACATCTACACCTTTCTTGAAAGCTTTTTTCTTACCAGACAAATTGTCTACAACTTGAATCAAAATGCCAACCTTCCTAAAGGTGCTATGGCCATCCAGTGCTCAATATAACCACCAAAAACTTTCAGTATCCTTTGAATTTTGTCATAAATATTCCCAAAAAATGAGCAGCTGTGGAAACGAATTATTTTTTTTTCTTTTGCTTTCCAAAGCAATGCCCAGGATTTAGTTACACATCTGCCAGCAGTAGTAGTGAGTGCTTAAATATGCAGCATGGCTTTGAACTGCTCAAGCACAATTTTAGAATGATACTGCCTCTTCTTCTTATTGGCTGTATCAGATGAATCCTACTTCAGACCATTTTCTTGGCTGCTGATCTCATTAGAAAAAAAGTTAAATTTTTCATCTGATTCACATTTAGCAGTTTTATTTAGTTGTTGTTGTTTTGTTGTGTTTTGTATTTAACAGATCATTAAATTCTGAAGCCTGCACCATGCTACTTTTCAACTAGTGTTGTTATTACCAAATTCTTTCTCAGGGTTTGCTATCTCCTTCATAAATCATTATGTCCCCATTTAGCAAATGTAATAACAGGATCTGGTTTCAATCCTTCGTACACAGAAAAGCCACTTCAGCTTTTCTTTTGGATAAGGAACTTGATGGAATGCATCTGGAGTGTGCTGGGACCGTGCTGCCTGGGCTATGAAGACATGGGGCTGCCTCACCTCTGCTGCAGGAAGAGAATGGTTAAGGAATGAAGAATAAAGGTAAACCAGAAGAGTTTTTTTCCATTATTAGTAATTATGGTGCATGCAGTAAGACATGTTCTTGTAGTAAGCCAGCACACTCTGTCTGTTTTACATTATCTGAATCATAGAATCACAGAATCATTGTTTTCAAGAGTTCATTGTTTCCAGAGTTTTTACTCTGGAAAAACTATTGGAAAAGCCAGTAAGTCTAATCCTACCATCCCCACCAGGCCTATGACCAGTCTAGACCATGTAACTCATTGCCATATCTACCCATTCCTTGAACACCTCCACGGACATCAGCACCTTCTTGGGCAGCCTGTTCCAATGCCTCATCACTCTTTCTGAGAACAAACTTTTCCTAATATCTAACCTGAATGTCCCCTGGTGCAGCTTAAGGTCATTACCACTTTTTCCATCTACAAGACATTTAACTCAACTCTAAACACTCAGAAAGGAAAATACATCATCTGTCACCATAGGGGCACAGAGAAACTGAAGGACATTGGAGCAGTTTTCATCTTGACAAACTGTAGGTATGAGGACAAAAGATGTCAAGGTGGGGAGCAGGAAGAACACCAAAAACTACTCCTTAATAAGCATCTCTCACGTTTTGGCTACCCAGCCATATCTTTGCAGGTGATCACTGTTCATGCATTAGAGAGTATGCAGGCTTATAGGCATTCATTAAGTCATAGCTGTGTAAGCTTAAAGGCATTTACAGAGTCACAGATGAAATAGATCCACTCGTTTATTTACCCCACAGGCATACTTTCAGGTAGATGCTCCTCTGAAGTTACTTGACACCCAAATACAGGGATGTATGCAGATCTCAAGCCTGCTCCAGGTCTCCCAGCACAGATGTTATAAGCACATACACAGGACATTCAGTATTTGATCCTCCCTTGTCTCAGGATCTGTAAGATGTGAACTGTGAGATTTGTTTTCCTCAGAAATTTGGGCCCAAATTGAAAGTAGAGGTCCTGTAAGACCACGTGGTTCTCATACTTTTGATGGTGAAATGTGTCCTTGTTTGAACTCTGTGGCTATTCAAGCCTACAAAGGTTTTGTTCACTGTATTAATCTGAGATCTACGAGAGCCTGTCTCTGTATCCTGCCTGCACAGCTCATAGGCCTTCCTGAGAGCTCATTAGGCAATTGAATTTCACATAAGGCCTAACCAAAAGCCTACTGGAGCCAGGGAATGATTGATCCAAGCCCTTGAACTGCAGTGGTACAGGCAAAGAAATTGTGAAAACTTTCTGCTTTCAACACATCAGGACATTTAATTTCTCTACTTTATGTCTCTTTCTTCTTTTGTCTTTTTTGGAGTTTGAAATATTTAGGCCAATTTCCCCTTTTAAAATCTGTTTGCTTTTCTAAGTGCAGTTACTGCTCAAGGAGAAAATAAGCAGTGGGAAGAAACCAAAGCAGAACTGTGAGCGGACAGTGGATGGAACTCTCTTTAACTCATCAACAGCCAGAAGAGGGATAGTGAGCCACAAAAAAAAGTCTGAATAATGATGCTATTAAAAACAATAACAACGAGAAGTCATAATATATTCTGGTTTTGCAATTAAATAGCATCCTTTATCTGGTGAGCTCCTTGTGCTTTATGCACTTCAGTTAATTGAACATTCTTCGTGCACACAATGTGTAGAATGTGGTAATCTGCAGAAATAGTTTCAAATGGCTGCTGAAGCTGGGAGTGGAAAACACACTGTCCTTCACCAGGAAATAAACACTTTGCTTTGGAAAAATCATCATTTTCTGTATCTCTCTGACAAAATTCTTCTCTGTTCAGACAGAAGAGTTACTGAGGCAATGAGGCATTCATTTAACAGAGCTTAGACAGGGCAGTTTAGGGCAAGAGAACCTGAGTTTCTCAACAGCAGCTGTTAAAGGCTGTGAAAAGATTGTAGCTGGAGGAGGAAGAGAAGCAAAGGTTAGACAACTGCCACATCATCCTTTTTTGTCTGCTGTTTACCTACTTTTCCTTTTGCCTGTTTTGTTGAACCAGGAACAACAAAAGAGTTTTCTGCTTGGAAGCAAACTTTGTTTAATAAGAGAATTTTAAAATGTTTCTTCTGAAACAGCTTAGAATGGCAACACCAGCAATAGTGGAAAATAAATGCTCCTTTAGGTGTATGCCAGCTGTCAGGCCTATACCAAACAACGTTCTTAATTAGCAGTAATGAGCTGGCAAACTCCAGAAAGTTCATAACCAAATATATATTTTTATAATTATGATCATTTAAAGACAGTAGCATATTACAAATGATGATTAACAGGACAGTGCAAATGTCAATTAGAAAACATGACTTTAACCATCACACTTTCCCTTAAAGCACAAATCATTGCACATGCAATTCCTGTTCAAATCAAGGGAAAAAAATAAAAGGCTGAGAAAGACGTGACTGTGTGCTGGGAAAGTAAAGAGCAGAACTGTTCTGTTTCCCACACAGGTTTCTGAAAGGACGGCCCAGAAATGAATAAGGAAATGTCATGAAATGTCACACAAAGCGACTGTCAAACTGGTGCTGTTCTCAGCGACCAGAAATCACATGCACTTTCAGGGCATCCCAGTAGTGTGGGAGGCAAAAGAGTGGTCTGTGCAACTGTGTCACCATTTGCAAGGCACCTGCAGAGAGATACTGTGGCTTTCACACAGGTAGCTACTGCCCTTTTAGACACCTCAGGATATTCCTCCGAACTTTCAGCTAACCCAATACATCTCACAAGACCTGCACATAGGACATAGGGCCCATGACAATACTATCATCTCCTAGAGGGGTAGGTGGAAGGCAGATAAGGGCAAAAGGGAGAATTACATAGGTTGCTCTAAAAGTAATGCCTCATTTCTTTCCATGAAAACTAAAACAGATACAGGGAGCACAATAATGCTATTTGATAGAGCAAATTCTCAGCTACAAAACATGACTTCTCAACGTAGAGAAACACCATTAGCTGCGCGTTTTTCACCAGTGATGAACAAGAGCCTGCATGATATGCTCATAAAAATCCGCACCAGCAGAGATGATCACTGTGTTCACATCCACTGTTTGGTCTATGTAAATACTCAGCAAGCATTGATGAATGTCAGTGGGTGTAAATTTTTCTGCATGGAGGAATGCAGTGACACAACTTCTCTTCATAAGCAATTTCATGTCCAACACCATTTTGTCAGACTGCCCATCTGCTGCCATCTGTCAGACAGCAACAAAATGTAATGGAAAATTGGATCAACCAAGGTTCATCCTTTACTGCCATACCACCAACATTCAGCTTTGACGTAATGGGCTGAGATAATAAAATAGAGGGCATTACTTTTGGAACAGCCCTCATACATTAGGTGCCAGGGTCTGGACATCCAAAAAAAAAGAGCAAGGAAAAGTTTATATCTGTTTTTGCTGGCTCTGCAACATCACACCTTGTCTGGCTCAGGATGGATCTTTCCCATCAGGCATTCTCTGAAAGTTTCTTGACATAGAGGTATAAGGCAAGAATAGAGCTTTGAGTTCAAAAATAGGTTCTGTATACTGGCTGGTAACTACTTGGTGATTGTGTTCTTAGGGTGAAGAAGAAGGGACTATTCTGGAAACTCTGAGCTTGCTAAATCTCAAGAGTTTTTGTGGGAAGGGTGATAGTGAAAGTGAGAGAAGGTCTCAGGTTTCCAAAGGGTTAAATGCACTGATAAAAATCCCCTTCAGTTCTGTCTTCAAATTCTGTTATATTATTTTTACTACTGAAGATTTGAAAGTTTTAGACTAATTCTGTGGTGTTAATTTGGAGGTTATTACTTTTTGCCCATACACTGAAGAGCATGGTAGAAAACTGTCTTTATGGAGTACAGCATGAGCATTATCAAAACACTTTGTTAAATGCAAAATATCAACCTGCAAAGCCATGGAGAAAGATGTCTCCCATCCATTATGGTGACACTGCTGAAGGCCAAGAGTTCGATGTTCGATTTAGCTCACTCTGATAGCACTCATTCAAACAGTGATTCTCTCCCACACTGCATGCAGATCTGAAAGGTAGCTGGGAGCAGCACAAACATGACTTACAGATGCATAGGCACAAGCAAATAAGATGGGGGAAAGAAAAAAAATAGAAAAAAAAATCATGATCTTGAAAGCTTTGGGCAGATAGAATATTGGGAGAACTGCCATTTGTGCTGCAACAACATTTAGCAAGGGTCTGTTGTGAGAGGACAAGGGAAAGTAGTTTCAAACTAAAACAAGAGAGATTTAATCTGTATATAAAGAAAAAAAGTGTTTTACAGTGAGGGTGGTAAAGCACAAGAACAGGTTGCTCAGAGAGGTTGTGGATGCCCCATCCCTGGTGACACTCAGTGTCAGGATGAAGGGGGCTCTGAGCACCTGATCCAGCTGTAGGTGTCCCTCTTACTGCTGGGGAGTTGGACTAGATGACCTTTTAGGATCCCTTCCAGCTCAAACAATTCTACAATTCTGTGATTCTGTGAAAACAGGTTGTATGCTCAGCACTGGAAGCTTGTATTTTATACCATGTCTGGGTAGTTTTGAAGTGGATTTAACCAGGGACTAGGGATACTACAGCTCTTCCCACATGTGCATGCATGCATTTAGAGAGCTGTGTGTTAGAGCCATGCCATCCTCTGTCCCGACTCCAACCTGAGTGGTTTCCTCCTTTGCATTCATATCTAGGCAACACTTTAACATTCAGCACCCTCAAAAAAGTTTAAGTCTTCCAAATAATTACAAGATAAAGAAGAAGTTATTGTTCTTGGTACCTTTACCTTTTTCATTTTCTGGCATGACATGACTATTTCCATGCTATTGACCACAATACAATATATAGTTTTAAATATATTAGCTTAGGTACTAGTAGCAGCTTTGCTGCAGAAGAATTTTGACAAGACAGAAAATCTTATCTGTAAAACCTGGCAAATTAGGTCAGGCTTTGAGTTCTCTGCTGGCAAACCCAGACTGTTGTCACACCAACCTGGTCAGCTGTAGGACAGGACAGTTCAAGATTCCAGGTTGACAAAGTGGGTTTACAGCCTCAGGCTAGGAAATCAGTACATGACCTACACAAGAATACATTTAACTAATGGATAACCCTTCTCCAGATGTCCAAGAGGAAACAGCAGCTGTATTACAGTATTTAAAATCATAGAATGGCTTGGGTTGGAAAGGACCTTAAAAATCATTTATTTCCAACCCCCCTGACATGGGCAGGGTTGCCCCACACTAAATCAGGTTGCCCAAGGCCCCATCCAACTTTGGCTTAAACACTTCTAGGGACGAGGCATCAATAGTCTCAATAGTCTCTAGTTTAGTCTCAGTAAAACTTCTGGGTGTATCAGACACTGAAGTGATGGCTGGAGGTACAGTACGGCCCATGTAACTCTCTGGCTTGGTTGCAAGTTAGTACAATTAAATTTTGCTCACTGACAGCTCCCAAACTTTGCAGTAAGAGAGCAGGACAGACCTGAGCTCCTTATCTTTATAGCCTCTCCTCATGTGTCTGGATATATTACCCATGCTCACATGCCATGTTTACATTGGAGAGTTGCTTCAGAGATACTCAATCTCACCACACCCTGGACCTGAACAGTCTGTTTTTTCTGGAACAAGATATTTTACAGTCACTTCAGCAGAGCCTACCTAAATAAATTAGCCTTTCTGAGAAGCAGCTAACTGTTGACTCAAGAACAGCTTGGCATCTGCATCACTTTCTGCACCTTGAGATTACACAGTACTGACTGGCACTGTGCAGGTGCCCCAGCCCTCTTGGCACTGACTCAGGGCTCTTCCTACTGGGATTCTTGATTCTTTGTGCAGTCTCATGGAAACCATAGGATGAAACTGTAGAATATAACCTAATGACATGTAGGGAATTACAAAGCCCAGACCAAGCTGGAGGAACTCAGAATGAAGTGTCATCACCCTTCTCTAATGTGAATTTACAATCAGTTTTCTTTTGTGTATTAATTTAGGTTGTCAGTTGGCATAGATGCATTTGCGTTGTCATTTTGACTAATCACAGGAAATCATCAGATGGAAGTAGTGTTGTTACATACCTGTGATTTCTGAAACTTACGTGCAAAATAGCCTTTATGAGAAGAGAAGATGTTTTCACATTGGCCAGGTGTGACAGCTGCATGGCTAGTACATTCCGTATGGAAATGCAATGATGACTGGTTTGGATGGTGTCTTTTGAGGCATTTTGCAAGCTGGAAGAGCTCCCCAGCCTATACAGTAGCCAAGAAACAGCAGGAGCTGAATCACATTTTGGCTTTATGTATGTGGTCCAGGAGGAGAGTGAAGAAATTAAAAAGCTGATATCCTGGCTGCAAAGATGTGGCAAAGCCACTGGTCAATGAGCTCCCTGGAACAAATGGCTGCAATATTTTCTTGTATACATCAGAAGGTTGGTTCTTGCTGTCAGTATCCACTCAATTCTTCTGCTTTGGTGGTGTTGTCTTGGTGTAAATGAGGTTTGGAGAAGATCCTCTGATTTTATTTTTTTTTTTAATTTATTTTTTCAGTTTTTAACTTCTTTGTTTAAGCTTCTGCTGCCACAAACCATCATACACTGATGCAAGATTAAATGAGCAATTCCAAAATGCAGTTTAACTTGGTCACAAGCCCAAAAGACAAGGAAAAGTAGAGCCAAAAAAAGTCTTGAATATGCCTGGGAGAAATGGCCATTCTTTTTTCAGAACTGCACTCAGTAATCCTATCATTATTAAAACAAACTGCAGTGTCATAACATGGGCATTAATGTTATTCATACATAGTTTCATAAATAAGACAGAAAGTGTAGCTTATGGTTCCTATTAAACAAATAGGAAATTTAACTGCCTCAGTAACAGTTGGAAAGTTGAGATAAAGCCAAAGTCCCATGTTTTATATTAGCAAATTACTAGCAGGCCTGTGTAGACCATTGTACAATTAGTGACAAATACAGTGCCTGTGACATATTTAGTGCACGGAGAATAGAAATGGCCTGTGAGATATATAGTGAGTGGGTAATGACTGTAAGTGATGGCCTGTTTGTACATCTGAACAAAGCAAAGGAGGCAATTAGCTCTTCCCATAAACACTCCATCACCAATGGGCTGTCACGCATCTGCTACTTGCCTGGGACAGAGGAGTGAAGAGGATAAAGACAGCAAAAAGCATGAAGGCAGGAGAGCAGAACCTGTTCTGGACACCCAGGCTGCTGTCTAGTGTCTGGAGAATAGGAGGTTCAGAGGAGATTTTATTATTATTCTCTACAGCTCTCTGAAAAGTCAGCCTCTTCTCCAGGTAACTGGTGACAGGACAAGAGGTGATGGCCTTCAGTTGCACCAGGGATGGTGGGGGGGGAGGGGGGGTTAAGGTTGGATATGAGAAAAATTTATTCTCAGAAAGAGTGGTGAGGCATTGGAATGGGCTTCCCAGGGGAGTGGTGGATTTACAGTCCCTGGAGGTATTCAAGAAAAGGGTGGATGTGGCACTGAGGGACGTAGTTTAGTAGGCATGGGTGGGATGGGTTGATGGTGGGACAAAGTGATCTTAGTGTTTTTTTCCAACCTTAATGATTCTATGGTTGTAAGATAGAGAGCCTTCCTCTCTGCTAGTCCTTTCCCCAGAAAATCAGTATGTCTGATCAGCATGCCTTGCCCTGGGCAATCTCATTCCTGCACCTTTTTCCCTAGTGGCCCTACTCATGCCAAATCTTAATTTACTGGCAACAGCAGCTCAGTTATAAATAGATGTTTACCCTTCTCCTCCCTTCCTGCTCAAAGAAAAAAAAAAAAAAAAAAAAGAGAAAGAGAAATATATATATATATATATATATATATTATTAGAGAAGAAACAGAGAAAAAAGCAAAGAACAGGTATTTTGTACACAAGTAGACACTATGCATGATTCTGCTCTATTGGGTACTTACAGTGGATGTGGAGCATGTTCAAGGAGAAGGAAAAAGGTGATTTGTAGAAATAGGCAGCTTCTCTATGAGAAGTAACTGAGATCAGCAACCATCAAGCCACAAGTGTAGAGGAAACAGTTTAAGGAGGAAGTATGGGAGAAGTCTATAAAATCATGAGTCACAATGAGCTGCAGATGAGAGAAGAATTGCTCCCTGTCCCTGTCTGTCTGCAGCTGGGGGGTTTCAAATAAACCAGTTGGAAGCTCTAGGCCAAATCAAAGCAAAATGGTTCAGACACTGCAGTCAATCCATGGGACTCATCGTTGCTGTCAAATCCCTTCTAACTTTTTAATTCTTCCCCACAGTCCAGACAATATTATTTCCTCTTTCATCTCCATCTGTCTGCTTACCTCAGAAATCTTTTCCACAATGTTTTCCTCCTGCAGCATCCATTTTGAGTGCTCAGTCTCATTACTATAATTATCTGGGCTCAGTATTTGCTTTTACTCTTCTTTTAATTGGCGTTAGTGTATGAGGTAGTATCACTGAAAAATTTCCCTTTCAACCAGCATACAGTTTTTACAACAGCTGTAAACAATGAGTCGTTTGTGCCATTCCATGCACACTGTAAACGCAGAAAATGTTGGCCTGAATCATGGGAGCTAACAGAAGATTGATACCACGTTCCCCTTCTGCTCACCTTGGAGGGAAGCTGCAGTCTGAGTTTATTCTGAATGGAGCTCCTCTGCAGAGCATGAGGTGCTGGATGGGGATTCAGGTATTTCGAGTATGCTATCTGTCATCTCGTTCTCTTGTCTCAGAGTATATCAGTATCTTTCTCAGGGTCACTGGGATGCATCACAACCTATAAATACTGTAAAAGTGCATTTCTCCCTTGGCATACGAAGGGCCAACATTGCAGAAACTCTGGAGGCTGAAAGTGAGGAGGAACAGGCGCTGCAGCAAGACTGGTATGAGAATGTATGGGAGGGATTTGCAGATTTTCACACTGTTCTTGCTCAAAACAGCATGAAAAACAACCTCCTTTAATCTTGGGTAAAGAGAAAGCTGGCTGACAACTTCACAGAGAAATGCAAAATGCTGAAGGATATTGTGGAAATAAATGATACATTTGACCTCCAGTCAAACAGAAGAGAGAGAATGAGATGCAGATAAGAGAGCAGCAGGTAGAAGGGAATGTAAAATATGAGGGGAAAACATGGGGCCAGGGTAAAAACAAACAGTAAAAATGCCTTCTTTGTTCTGTGGCATTTATTTCTGATTGGTTCGTTTAATTTATTTATTTATTTATTTATTTATTTATTTATTTATTTATTTTTGAGGTTGTACATGTTTTAGATTTCAGGAGCTTTGTTTGTTTTTGTGTTGCTTTAATTTTCATTGGTGTGTGTGTGTGTGGTCCCAGGGTGCTTTTTTTTTTTTTTTTCTGTTTTGTTTGTATCAGGGAAGAAAACTTCTGTAAACTGGGAGGTGAACAGCTTTTTGAAGTACCTAGCTCTTACTTAGAGAAAGGGGAATTCCATGGGCTTTCAAACAATACGTATCAAATTAAACAAAGCTACTGCAGATTACAGCAACCCAGCTCCTTCATATACCTCAACATCTGTGCATGGAGTCCTTTAAGATTTAAAGCATACTACTTCTGTTAGTCAAAATATTTTCATCTCTGCCACTCTCCATTCTAAACTCCACCCGTCTGCTACCCAGTAAATTTCCTTGCTCTTTTGGCAGGAAATGGGAAATGATTGCAGAATTACACAACCAATCATAGGAGTTGGAAGAGACCTCTGTAGATCACTGAATCCACCCCTCCCTGCTAAAGCAGGTTTCCAACATCAGGTCACACAGGTAGGCATCCAGACCGGTCTTGAATATCTCCAGAGAAGGAGACTCCACAGTCATATCTGTTAACTTTTACAAATGTGCTGGAAAAATAATAATAAAAAGAAATAAGAAAGATTAGCTCTTTGATTTCCCTTCCTGCTTTTTCTTTGCACCTCCAATCTCAACATCTTGTTGGATTTCTGCTGGACCGACAGGTGGAGATGGCACACAAATCTGTGGTGATGTGGTCTGGGTCTGGAAGTTGCCAGTTTTAAGAATGAGTTTACTGCAGACAAAGACTCTGTTCAAGTGAAGGTCTGAGCGGGAACTGGAGGTTTCCTTCACGCATACAAGATGCTGCTGATAAGACGAGGCCTGCATCCTGCTCAGGAGAACACCTCACTGCCTTCCACTGCAGTTACAGTAGGCTCTTTATCTTCTAATTTGAGAAAGAAAAGAGTACAATCCAATTATTTTTCCCTTAGCAGACATGTTTGCCCCAAGCTTGTCCATGGTTACTCTCATTCCCTCAATAAACATGCTAGCTCTTTGCAGAAATTACAGGACAAAATGGCCTTATAGGGGTTTTGCAACAGTTCAGCAAGGTGACTCTAATTGTCCTCTCTGGCCTTTGTGTTTGTACTTCTTTGAATATTTGTCCCTATAGTCACAGCAAACAGATATGACAGAGATGGGTTTAGAAACCAGAGGCTCCTACATTCTGTTCAGGTCACAGACCAGCAATTCAGCCCTTTCTCAATATCTATTATTTTTGTGATGGTTGAACCATATATAATCTAATTTTTAGAATGGAAAGATAAAGCCATGCTGGGGTCTTTCACCAGTTTATTTATCCTATTAGCTTTTTTCCAGCTTTCTATGCTTAAGTCTGCCAGGTGATTCCAGAGAACTAAAGCCCAGTGGAGCTAAGACTCTTCTCTCAGAAATCTAAGTAATTCTCTTGCTCTTCTTTTCACTTTTCAGCAAAAATTAAAGAAAAAAAAATCCCTTTATTACAGTCCCATCACCTGCTGAATCATCAGTCGATATCCTGCCTGTGTGTGGTAGGTTTTTAAAAAATACTAGACTCATTATTCCCTGACCTAGTGATTTATACTGTGATTCTTTGTGGGAAGAAAATGCATCAAGGTCTGAAAGTTGGGGACTGAAATCAAGAGTGCATTGTAATAGTTTGAGCAAACAGTACCCTAGATGATAGAAAACTGCAGGCAAGAAGAAGGGAGATATCAGGCTCATGTGAAATATTCCAATTTATATTCTCATTATTTGGACAGAACAAAATCCATGAAGTTTTGTTTGAGGTGGGTTTGTGTTCTCAGAAGTCCCTTTGAAGACACAGACAAAGAGCAGCACTTCATGCACACACTGGTGGAATTACCAGCTGTATATATCAACTTATATAGATATATATATGAGACTTATCAAGTATTTTAAGCAAGTTTTAAGAAGATCCTGAACTTGCACTTGGATGCTTCCTGGAGATGAATGTCTTCCAAAGGCTGTTTCACCCAAAGGATTAATCTGAAGACCATAAAATCAGAATTTTTTGAGTTGGAAGAGGGCTTCCATCTAGTCCAACTCCCCTGCAGTGAAAAGGACACCTACAGCTATCTCAGAGCCCCACCTAGCCTGGTATTGAATGTTCTGGGCATCCACCATCTGTCTGAGCAACCTGTTCCAGTGCTTCACAAGCCTTAGTGTAAAAAGCTTTGTCCTTATATCCAGTATTTTTCTCTCCTCTTTTAGTTTGACAGGTCATTCTAGATTGGTCATTCTTTCAAGAAGGATCTTTAAATCTATTGCAAACTCAGCAGTGTAGATTTTGGCCATCATCCTCCAGGCTCTCCCAGGGGTGGTTATCACAGAACATCAGAGCATCTTTTGAAGAAAGATAAATAGCCAAGTATTAACCTTGGGGTTCTTTTGAAAATCAACTAGTTTTCTTTAAAATCCTTCTCCAAGACATCCAGAGGCTGTGGACCTGGTGTTCTCTTTGCAAACTGGGATCTGTTCCATGTTCATGTAGGGGATGGCTAAGCAGCCAAAAGACCAAAAGGGCCCTCACAGAAGCCATTTCCCCCTTCATTGCAGCAGATCAGTTCAAATCACAGTCAGTACTCAAAATGGGAGTTAAAGTGAGAAGGGAAACATGTCCCCTTAGTGCCCACCACTGCCAAGCTCTGCTGCATGCTCTGTAAGCCAAAGCTTGTGTGACTTCAAAGTCTGAAGACTGTCCTGAGGTGTAATGCATTTGTCAGGTGTTTTGTTGGATAAGTCCCTTCTCTCTCAACTCTTCAGGAGTTTTATTGGCACCAGATAATAGTGGAACAAACCACATCTTGTCTATGCACGTTCAGTTAAGATCAACTGAATTAACTTCTCTTAATTAAGATAGTTCCTGCACTGCTAGCTGCCTCTATTTTTATATCCTGCAAACCCCAACTGCAATGCATAGTGCAGTTCCAAGTATATAAAGAAAGTTGGTGTTTGCTGCTGAAAAAATACTGTAGGAAACCTCTGTGGAAATAAGTCTTGTATTTTTCTAGAACTCTTTCTCCAAGGTGACTGCTGGTAAATTTTATTGGAAATATTTGTCTTTGTTTTCAGCTTCTTTAAAAGGAAACTTTCAGTTGTTTCCATGTCCTTTCATCCTTAGGTAATGTTATGGTAAGTAAAACAGCAAAGTTCAGGCTCAGTTGGAGACCACTCCAGAGAAGCACTTAGCTGTGTGAAATGTCCTATCAGCTTCCAGAGGGACTGCTCAAATGCTTCAACTTGTGCTTAAGTGCTTTGCAGCAGAAGAGCTCCTGATCTCTCCGGAAATGTGACCTCAGGGATGTAACTTGGATGGGTGATAATTTTTCTCCTGAAGAGGCAGAATGCAGAGCAGGGCATCGTCTCAGGTAGTTGTTGGCATGCAGCTCTGAGAGGTGATTGCTGTGAGTGACACCAGAAATGATTGTGCCCCGCTGGAGGCAGCAGAAGGGAGGGGAGAGCAGTGACTCGGCTGCCCTGCTTCAAAGTCCGGAATATCTTTACAAAGAAGATTGAGATGACAGACCACATCGCAAAGTACAGCCGGTGAAGTACAGACACGTGGCCTCCTTCTCTGACCTTTCTTCACAAAAGGGCAGAAGAGCACCAAATCTGTGCAAATCACAAGTCGCTGCAGCTGTTTGCAGGACTGTCAAAGTCCTCCAGCAGATATGGTTGTCACACCATGAGCTGCAAAGCAGTGGTCAGAGGTTGCTGCATACAACTGCCTGGGATCTCTCAGACACAGGAACTTTGGTGTGGTTTTGTTATATAACCACTGCTTTTTTATGCAACTGTTCCTCCAGCACTGCCCTGCTTTATCCGATTATTATGGAGGATGACAAACCACTGTTATTTTTAACAGCTGGATCAAGGCTCAATGATCTTAAAAGGATATTCAGAAGCAGCTGCTTCCATGAGGCTATCCAGACAGTGGTGACCACTGCAAAAGATGTTTGCCTCTCGTTTGGAAACTCTGAACCCAGCACTGATGTTACCTTGCACTTTCTAATGACAGGCTGTGATCTTTTTTTCCTCTAAATGTTGTAAGCTGCCTGTTGACATTCACACAACACAACAACAGCTTTCCATGAGGTATCTTTCTATGGCATCAGCAAAAATTTAAAAAGTAATAATAATCTAGTGCATTTGGAAGGGACTGTCTCAGTTTGTAGCCTGATTTTTGTATGGGTACATCTATAGCCAAGCACCTGTTGATAATAGCAGTTCACACACATCTCAATATCAGCATCATTTAGCCATAGAGGAAAGGGGAGGGGAGGTTTTCTGCTGTTTCAGAAGTAAAGATACAGTGCCTGGAAGTGACTGGTATGACTTATATGAGGGATATATTAATACACTTCAGCAGTTAGATGATGATGAACTTGATGTTAATTGAATTTTTTTTGTAGTCACAGATTGTTTCAGGAGCAGAATCATCTAAAAGATCTGGTCTGCATCAACTTTATATTTACAAATAAACATTGATGTGGAATTTAAACTCCTACTTAAACTCCTACTAAAATGAAATTAGAAGAGTAACATCTGTGGTGCAGTGACTACAGTAGTCACTGCACTGATCCTCAGCAAGTAGTTTCTCTTTTGATAGCTTTTCAGACAAATGTAGTTCTAAAACAGCACTGAGCAGGACTTCTGCATATCACATATTTTCTGTCATTATACGACATTATAATACACAAATAGCACAAAGACTAAATTAAACACTTAAAAACATAAACTTATTTTTAAAATCATGAAATCAAACAGAAGTTGTCAAAATATGGTTTTAATCCAAATGTTACAACCTGATGTACTGTTGTTTGCCTTTGTGGACTACAGAGGGAACTGGCACTAGGGAAGGTGCCAGTATTCTGAATTATTTTTTCAGTCAGCTGTCATTCTCTGCTCTTTCTTTCACTCTGTATATATATTCCCTCTGGAAAAATGTCACCACGCCGAACACTGATACATAATATTTTCATAGACTCTATGATTCTGTGACAATAAATTCACTCACTACTTCCCACTGGCAGACAGCTGTTCAGCCAGGTAAGCAGGTAAGCAGGATTCATCATGTGCAATGATTTATTGGAAAGGCAAACACCATCACTTCAAACATCCCACTATCTCCTTCTTTCCCCCAGCTTTTACTGCCAAGTATGATGCCATGTAGAAGGGAACATTCCTGGGTCAGCTGTCCTGGTCCTGTCCCTCCCAAAAACTTGTGCACCCACACACCCTCTCTGGCAGGGCAGTGTGAGAAGTTGAAACATCTTTGGCTCTGTGCAACACTGCTCAGCAATAACTAAAACATTGGTGTGTTATCAGTACAGCTTTTCATAAAAAATCTCAACCACAGGAGGCTATATGAAGAAAATTTATTCTTCCAGTCTGATATCAGGACAAATTTATGCCCTGAATTACTTATTTATCCATAATGACTACAATGGGAGTTGAAGTGGACCAACTCAGATGGATATATTACACTGTAGATGTCTTACTGCAACCGTGTTGTTATGAATTACTGAACTCTCAATCATTATTTGTGTTGTCTTCAGCAGTCAATATTGCCAGGAAGGGATCAGTTCTGAACTCCTTTGGGTGCTGTAGAGATGAAGAGGAGAGGAAGTTTTTGATTCAAAGCCTAGATCTGACTTACCTAAGGCAGAGAGAGAAAGAAGGGGGAAACAAAGACATGGAGTGATAGAACTGTTGGCTGGGATATGGAGCTCTTCAGCCTGGAGAAGAGAAGGCTCTGGGGTACCTTATAGTTGCCTTCCAGGACCTGAGGGGGGCCTACAGGAAAGCTGGCGAGGGACTTTATATAAGGGCATATAGTGACAGGACATGGGGAAATGGCTTTAAACTGGAAGAGGGTAGAATTAGACTAGATAGTAGGAAGAAATTCTTTACTGTGAGACTGATGAGACAATGGAAGAGGTTGCCCAGTGAGGTTGTGGATGCCCCCTCCCTGGATGCATTCGAGGCCAGGCTGGATGGGGCTTTGAGCAACCTGGTCTAGAGGAAGGCGTCCCCGACTATAACAGGGGGCTGGAACTCAATGATCTTGAAGGTCCCTTCCAACCCAAACTATTCTATGATTCCATGAATCCGATGCTGCATCCTGAAAATCTGCCAAGGAAAAAAGCAAATAATATAGTCACAACTACTGTGTAATTCAGATAGGAAAGCTCTTTTATATATATTTTTACATTTTATCACAACCAACTCTGAAATACTACACATAAGGGAGTCACAGAATAACCTGCAAGACAACAGGACCATACTTGGATGACATAAGCATAATTTATTTTTATTCTCCTCGGCAGTGAAGACGAGAACACAACTGGTTATAAAATATGAGACTCCAAGAGAACTGCTTGTATTTGGTATATAAAGTGCTTGCAAAATGCAATTCTTCAAGCATATTATGTTGTAAAGAGAATGAAGGTCAGCATCAGCAGATATTAACATCTTCTGCTAGAAGAGGAACAATTAGACATCCTAAGTTGTAAAGATCCTAAAATGAAAATGCTAGAAAAATTGTTTGCCAGTGAGAGTTATTTCACTGAAGATAGAAATACTAATAAGATAGGCAACTGGTCTGTCCTTTCTTGTGGAGCTAAAAAAAAGCCTGGCAATATTTTAAAGATTTTTTTTCTCCTCAATTTATAAAAACATTAAAAAATACAGCTCTCCAAATATATTTTGAATTGAAACCATGTTACAATCCTCAGTTTCTTTAAACCAAGTAGCATTTAACCCACTGAGTTGTATATTAATGAGTTAGCCCTTGACAAGGAGTACAGTCAAAAAACTGGAGAAAAAAAAAAGAGGGGGGGAGGGGGAGAGAAAGAAAGATATTTCCTGAGAAATACTTAGAAATACCTAGTGGACCACAGTTAGAAGGGCATAGAGCTTTTCACTTGCTGTTACTGATCTACCAAGAGTCAATTCATCCTATGTCTTCCTGTTAGGGAACTTTTCATCACTTTATTTATTTGTTTGTTTGTCTGTTTATTACAGCACTTTATTTTTAAGTAATTCTTTCCTCCGCTTCAGAAAGCCCTTATTTTACAAACTCAGATTCTATATATGTGCATCAGTCTCCCACTGAAGGTCAGGAAACCTCAGGGCAGAAGGAATAAGAGTAAGGACCCCAAGTTAAACATGCTGTAGAACTCAATGTTGTTTGTTGTGTGAGGACTGTAAACTATCTGGGATTGCTCATGCTCTCCATCATGAGGAATCACAGAATTTTTAAGGTTGGATAAGACCAACCAGTCCAACCATCAACCCTCTCAACTAATACTGCCCTCGTCCCTCAGTGCAACATCTACATATTTCTTGAGGTGACTTCATCACCTCCCTGGGCAGCCTGTTACATACTTTCTGAGAAGAAATTTTTCCTAATATCCAATCCGAACCTTCCCTGGTGCAACTTAAAGCTGTTATCTCTCATCCTAGCACTTGCTACCTGGGAGAAAAGGCTGATACCCATGTCAACACAACCTTCTTGGAGGGAGTGGTAGAGTGGTAGAGAGTGATAAGGTCTTCCCCGAGCCCCCTCTTTTCCTGACTGAACAATCCAAGCTTCCTCAGTCGTTCCTCCTAAGACTTGTGCTCCAGACCCTTCACAGCTTCATTTCCCTTTCTGGATACACTCCAGAGCCTGAAAAGTAATGGTTGGGAAAACTGAACAACGAGTGAGTCAGTAGTATCATAAGCTCCCTCTTAGACCTTACAGTAAGTAATCTTGTCTTCCTTAGTCCAGGCATCTTGCAATTACACCATGAAATTACCTCTATCCTGCTAGCCACGTACCTGCTACTGATTGCAGGGAACTACACACATACATGCTGTGAGGATCTGGACCTTTCTGAACTAAATCTTATTACCACTCACACAATTAAAATATTTTTCAGAGAATTATGCAGAAAGCTTGTAAAGATGGTCATCACATGTTAAAGTTAAGTGGTACAAGTAACACTTTTTATCTGGACTTCATCCAAAGTGTAAATACATACAGTGTTTGCATAGGATGAGCACAAGTATTGGAGTGGCAGCCCACAGCATCTTTGAGATTCCCCATGATCTGAGGGTGGAGGTGTGAGTGCCAGAAATACCCCAAGGAGCCAATCTTGGCCCCTCTTCTTGGATTTGCATCTTGCCAAGCGAGCTGATGCTGTAAGTCAGACTGGAGATGCTCAGCTGGTGCTGGGGAGAGCTGT
The DNA here is from genome assembly GCA_035772895.1 of Perdix hodgsoniae. Lineage (NCBI taxonomy): Eukaryota > Metazoa > Chordata > Aves > Galliformes > Phasianidae > Perdix > Perdix hodgsoniae. The sequence goes on from JAPSGF010000042.1 coordinate 6,515,932, forward strand.
GCTGCTCTGGGGCACAATGCTCACTGCATACATAGGTTTCAGTTTTCAAGATGAGAACACTCTCTGTGGGCTCTGGCTGTGCTCAAGGTAACCGCACACTGGTGTATTTACCTTGTCTGTTTAGGCTTTCTGTATAACCAATAAATAGTGGAAGTTTCCTCCGGGGCAAATTTCAGAGAAGGAATTTAACAGGACTGTGTTGGTGACTTTCGTCACTCTTTAATCTGGATAAAACCTCCAGCTACTTTTTTTCAGGCTCCCACTGCTTCCAGCTTAATGTAGCTCTGCTTTGTGCATCATGAAAGCTGAAGCAGTGATATCACTCTGTCTCAGAGCGATGTCTACTTTATTAATGTTTTGGAGGCACAAGTACTATGGTAACAAGCACCACAGACAGTGCCTAAACAGGATTTTATATCGCCAGAGACGCTGTCTGTGAACAGCTTGACACATCTGTTCATCAACAGCAACCTGATCCTCTGTCAGCCCACAGGAAAGCTCAGCTGAGATGCAGCTGGATCAGACAACACAGTGGTGTCAAGATTTCAGAGGTAAGGAAGGCAGAGCCATCTGACATATGAGTGAGAGTGAGGAAATACCTGGAGGTTTCGGAAGGCAGCAATATTTATCAGGAGTCTGAAGTTATCAGTTCTGAGCAAAGCACTGGGAAAAGCAGATTGCATATAACACGTAAGGAGAAAGAAAGGCATACTTCAAACCAAGAGGGTTAATGCTCTCCTAATCCTGACATTCTTTATGGCATTTTGAAATATTGGCAACTTCAGGTGGTTGCATTTTCCCAAGAAGCAAAAAACCCTGACTACTTTCAGACAACATTAAGAAGGCCAGGAAGAATTGAAAAAATCAAATTAAGCCTTGGAATAAGCTATCTGATGCTAGCAGGACTGCCTGGAATTCAGTGCAACTGCTGAAATCTCTGTGGTACACATAGCCATAAAATGGTACATTGTTTTCTTTCTTAGAATGTTCCACCAACTTTAAGTCGTACATTTTCTAGCAGCAAATGGAAGGTCTCAAAACTGTCAGAATACTCTTTAATTTAATTCCAGCAATGAAAGCAAAAGAGAGACAATGAAACAAGAGAGTGAAGAAGCTGAAAAGAAATAAAGAGCAAAGGTACATAAAAAATGGAAATTAAGAGAGGAGAGAGAGAGTATTTCCAAGATTAAAAGAAGCAGAAAAGCAGTTAATGGAATAGACTTAGGCAAGACGCAAAGACCATGACCCATCATTTCACAGATGAAAATGTACTTGAAGCTGCAGTTTTTGCTGGTTGTAGGGGAAGACACTGTGTAATTATGAATGTAATGAGATCTGTAAGTTGATTTTTAAATTAAAAACCTGATAAACAAATACGGAGGAAAACATTCCTATTTCAAATATTCACACTGAAGAGATCTATTTCACACAAAAGCAAGTGTTCACATACATATGGAGTGTATGAAGTGTAGAGATTTGGGCTGGCAAAAAAGATCAGTAGAACCAGAAAAATGAAGCTGAGATGGAAAAGGAAGCAAAACTACATGCTTAGCTTTACCATCCACATATTATCAATGATGGCATATGGACAATGCAGTAATGTGGTTTTCACTTTGTGTGGTCCGAATGGAAACCAGCTTCCCTGGGCGCAGATGCATGCTGTAGTGCACTCAGCTGGGCTCCACCTGTGAAGTCCCAGAGGTTTCATTTTGAAAACTTCTGATAAGCTCTTAATATGTAGTCAGGGGACACTAGCAGTAAAGATAATTTCATACAAATACATTTTAAATTTGATTGAAAATTGGTATTTTAAAACTATGTAATCATTTTACTGACATCCTCAAAATGATAAGAATGTATCAATCCAGTAAGTGATATATACAATAGGTACAAAGGTGATAACACACAAAATTGTTTCAATTACTAGCTCTAATGGGCTTTTCATCTCACACCAGCTATTCTTAAAGACAGAAAGAATAGAAATTGATATGAAACATTGAATGATAGATAGAAGAGCCTGGGTAGAGAGATACATAGGATGCATCAACTGAGAATTCTGACTGCTTGGAGTTTGATGATTATCATAGAATGACTCTTGTGAATACTCTCATATTCACCTAGACTGAAAAAAAAGTTTTCTAAGGAAACTAAACAAGATACAAAACAAGATACAGAACTACCTTGCATTCCTTTCTCACCAAGGAGACAGTTTGGAACAAAAGGACCAAAAAATACTGCATAAATCTGAACTTTGAGCATGAAGAGGCAAGCTCCTTTTCTACTATTTCTTCAAATTTTGTGTGTTCCCTCAATGTTGCTTCATGTCAAGTGAGAAGTCTGACATATCTGAAATGAGTTGGCAATCTAGGTTTTTTGTGGATAACTTTTTATCATATATATGCTGTTGTCATGTAACAGCAGGAATTCTCAAGATAAATAAGGATATATTTGTAGGTCGATAAGCCTTGGGAAGGTATAGCTTGACCCTTGGGCAACTTCTAATTGAGATGAACCTTTTCCTCTTTAGTCTTGAAATAATTACTTTGTTTTTCTTCTCTAAGGCCCCACAGTCCTATGTTCTGTAATTAAACAATAACCCTTACTTTTGGGAGTTTTGCTATGTCATAATTTGGCCATGGCATAACTGGAATGCATAATCCACTACAGTCAATTATTTCTTTGTACAGCCCCAAAACAAAGGATTGTTTGTGGTCATGATAAAAAGGGCAGACCTGGATACTTTCTGAGATCTGAGTCACTCAGCTCCCATGTAAACTGACAGCATGTGCATGCTTCATGTTTTGGAAAGCTGGGGCAAGAGGTAGGAGGGAAAACTGACCTATTCTCTGTTCCCTTTTGTCACTCCTATCTGTGTTTCTTCTTGTTTTGTTTGTCATTCCTCATGCTTTGTTCTACGAGAATACAACAACTCTTTTTTTTGAAACAACTCTTTTTCTTTGTCACTTAAAAAGGAGCTCGTTTCCCTGTCAAAAAAGAAAAAAACCAAAAAACGCAAAACCTCAAAATCAACTCCAGCTGGACATATTCCAGGAAATTCTAATTATTGTTGGATTTCCAATTAACATTTTCAGATGTAGAGAAAGGATTGGAATAAACATGTGCTTTTCATTGCACATGATGAGAAAGATCCTTCCAACAGCTAGGGATCACAGGAAGATTAACAAAATCTGTTTTTCAGACTACTGTTAGCTCTAACTAGTTAGATTTATATTCAGTGCAGTCCTGTGAGTTACAGAAACACAATCATCCCTGCTCCACAGTTAAAGAAATGAGTTACAGCAGAGACGAAGTGAAGGATGGGGGACTGTATTCAAAGACTAATTATCAGTGGTGGCAAATTTAAATAAAGAATTGAATGGGTTTCTGCAAGAATCCATCCAGTCTGTTAAAATACTTTATTTCGTTACTTGGATAAAGAAGTATAGAATGATCTCACTGAATTAATTGATTACATAAAACTGAAAAATGGTTTAGAGCATTTTGGAGACTAGGATAAGGATTCAAAAAGATCTCAGAAAATGGATAGGATATGTGAAAGAATGGAACACAACACTGCAAGGACGAGCAAAGTTCCAAAGACAAGCACTCCCACTCTGGATTTTCTGTACTTCTGAGGCACAACTGTCCTTAGCCTGAAAATAAATATCTCCATTAGGTACTAAAAAATCTCCAAGAATCCCATCAGTTCTTATTCTACATTAAAGATGATTTCTTCAGATCTACCTGACAATACCTACCATGTACCTATGTATTTACAAACAGGATGTATGGCTCCTAGATTTCTCTGTTAAGGAAGAGAGGCTGCACCACATCACAGGGAAAGATGTGTTACTACACCTCTTCACGTCCATGTAAAAGGAGTAGCAATAGGTAAGCAGGACATTGAAATGCACGGTACAGGCCTTTCTCAATGCTACTGGAATCTTCTGCTTTTTACCAACTGCTTTAACAAGTTTCTAGCTACTGTGTTTTCCTTCAAAAGACTCGGAAATGTAAGCTGAGACAAAAAGCTGTGATATGGGTGTCTAGAACAGCAGGTCTGCACAGCTCCATTGACCTCCATGAAGAACTACCTCAGATGGCTTTTAACTGTCATAGAAATTACTAGTTTCAGTGTTGTTCTAGTTACCATTTAAAGACTAAATACATGAGGAAAACATGTCTTTTCTGTATTTTTGTGGTGGCATCCTGTTTTGAAATACTCTCAGCATTATAACCCACATTCAAAATGTCGCAAGTCCTCAGGCAGGGAAAGTCCAGCTCAGTGAATCCAAAGTCTCTTCAGTTAACTATTCACAATTCAACTTTTCCATTGTAACAATGAAGAAGGTTTGAATGTGAATGGAAACGGGTGAGATACTACTTGTTAGAAGCAGGAAACTGGCTGCAGAATGGAATACAATCCTCTATTCAAAGCAGACCTCATTTTGACAAAGTTGATTCTCATTCTGTCATAATTATTTCTGTCTTTCAGCCCCCCTTTCTTCCCTTTGCTTTCACTGTACAGTTAAGGAGTACAGTAATATATATATATATATGATTTTTCTTTGATGTTTTCAAAGTCAAAAAAAGAATCTGCATATTTTCAAGTGACACTTTGCTGTGACTAAAAGATTTGTCATCTGGTGGGTATTCTAATTAGAAATGTTAACTACCATTAAGATTTACCTGCCAATGAGTTCTGTCATCCAAAAAAGATTTCACTTGTTTACTTGGGGAATCTCACAGCTTTATGGATTTACAGACACTGGAAATGAGCGTAAAATGTCACAGCTTACTGCTCAGAATCTCACTAGCTGCAGCACCTTCTTGTCTTTGCCACTCATATATTTGTACAGGGCTGTGAAAACTACAAAGCCTTCCAGACATTCTAAAAATGGGAAGAAAGCAGTACCAAAAAAAGCAAACTATCTGAATTTCTGAGAGGAGAGAGGAGACCCCTGTGGAGATTCCAGGCATGGTCATGCTACCTTAGTATTAAGTTGAGGCAATATCCCAGAATCAATGAAAGCAACCACACAAAGTTCACACTGAAGGAAGTAAGTAGGTGGTCACAGAGCATGGATTACATGCAGCACTGTTTGCACATGGATGCTTCTATATTTCAAAGCAAGGGCTGCCAACTCCAACCTTTTGGGCTTTTGCCCATATGGATTCAATCCCAAGCCAATGAGGAATTGAGGCTAACCAAACACAAGGAGATAAAATGGTCAATGCAAGGAGTTTGTGAGCAATTTTGTTGCTAAATACAGAGACTTAAGACTAAAATACAAGACTAAAAATAAAGAAGCTGTATGTTTCTGCATCATATGCCATGATGAAGTTTAGGTACCCTGTGGAAGACACATAGGCTCCTGGTTTGTTGATGCAGTTCAGGAAAAGTTGAACATAGAAGGTGGGGATCTACAGAACTGGCTTCAAGGGTGTTTAAGTTAGCCAGTAGAGCACCATCTGTGTCACAGCTCTCCAAACCAAGGTGCTTAACACAAGGCACCCGAGAGAAAGTTTCAGAGACCAGCCAAGAAATCTCTGTACTCACTGGGCACATTTTCCCTAAAACACAGGAGAAAATAAAGTTGTTCTTCCTTTACCCAATAACCTACCAATTGAGAAACTTAGCCATGAGATTGAAACTCTAAGTTCAAGACCAGCAGTCTAGTTGAACACTCTCATTTGTCTACAGGAAATTAGAGCGATGAGAAAGTGAACTGATAGTGTTCTGCACCAAAAGAAGACAATCTGGACCCAGTATCTCCTTCACGCCCCTGTTATTATGATGCATCTATTTAGACTATAGATGTATTGGTGACATTTGGCATACATTAAATGCAGCATTCTATTGACTTTATGTGGATGTGTAAGATAGAGCTACAGATTTAGCTGTCTGAAGCTCCCATTATAGTTAATAGAAGACAAGTAAATCTTAGGTGTTATGTACCTCATTATCAATTAGATGCATAATGCAGATTTGCTAAATTTATTGTTACAAATGGCAAGAATTACTTCTCCACATTGACTAAGAATGATCCTAAAGATCTGTGATGGTTGTATTTATATGTGTACCCACAATATCTTGAAGACATCTAAGCTTTACTACTGTTTCAAGAAAAAAATAATAGAATGTCTCAGGTTGGAAAAGATCTTCTAGATAATGTAGTTCCAACCCCCTGCTATTAGGTAGGGACACCTCGCTCAAGACCAGGTTGCTCAAAGCCCCATCCAGCCTGGCCTTGAATGCTTCCAGAAAGGGAACATCTACAACCTCACTGGACTACCTCTTCAAGTATCTCACCACCCTCAGAGTAAAGAATTTCTTCCTAATATCTAGTCTAATTCTACCCTCTTCCAGTTTAAAGCCATTTCCCCTTGTTCTTCCTTCCACTGGTCAGTTAGTGAATAAAACTAGGGCCTGTTTACAATAGTTAGGTCTTTTAAATGTTTTGCAAATCAGGAACACACAAGAGGTTCCTAAGTTGCTCTATTTCCTTTTCCTGACATGTGAGTGTTAAGAAAAGTCTTCCCATGACCTTCCCATGAGACAGAGCAACTTGTCCAGTAGTGTTACATTACCACAGGGCACTGGGCAGTTGTCAGCACTTTGGAAGCTCTTCAGCAGTGTGTGTTTGGGAACACCTTTGACCACAAGTATTTCCCTTCGTGTACACTCCTGCCATTTGGTACATTGTAGAGCATCAGTAGACGTGAAAGAGCTCCTCCAAAAACGCTGCTATTCACTTTACTTCATCTTTTATATTGAATCCCAGTAGGGAAACTTGAAGAGGAAATATGAGGGTGGCAGGTTATTAAACTATATCATCTTTTAAAGCATTTTTCCTCTCTTTTACAATTTGAGAATCCTGTCAAAAAGCAGGTATTAAAAACAATCATTCTGATTTCCCACAGGGTGCTACATTAATTATTCAGATTTAGATCCTTGCAGAATAGACAAGGTCTGACAACAGCAGGTAGAAGAGGAAAAGGAGCTAAACCTGCTCAGATAATCTTTGGGAAGAAAATTTTATAGTGTTTCCAAAGGCAAAGAATGCAAATAGCGATGTCTTTGATAATAGAAGCAGGATATTATCCCCAAATCACTTATCTGCTATAGGCAAAAGGTATCTGATGGGCTTTCTTACTTGGCATCTTTCTGTCCCTTGGCAGATAACTTATAATACACCTTGGATTCCTGCTTTAAAGAGCAGTCCTATTAAATGTATGTGATACATGTCATTGACTCCAATAGGCAGAGGAGGCCAGGGCTCATTGTGTCCTATAAGTGCTCTTTACCTTTCCTACCTCTCTTTATGATGTTTCCTTCTAAAGTACATCAAATAGTCTATGAATTAAGCAAACTCATCTTATTAGAAGAGCCTCCAGGGTGTCTTCTGTACTATGACTTCTAACTTCTGACTTTGGACACAATCAATGAATGAATCAATAGTAATCGATGCACAGAGCATTTTAGCAGGATTAATGATAGTCTGGGAGGTGCTGATGGACCAAAATTAAGTCAAGGGCCGTTAATCCCAGCTGGTCATTTGTCTCTAGGCAGTGCTTTGTGCCGAGGTCATTACTGCTATTCTAACAAAAAATAAAACCTAGCAGGCATTGGCACATGGATATTTTTAACCTAGCAGTTCCAGTCAATTGTTTTGTATAACTCTTTCTATCAAACATTACCCATTTTCTTTTAGGTTTTTCTACTGCATAAAGTGTCCCATCACTGTTTTCTCCTGATCTTCTGATTTAGTGTATCAACAAGTATTTTTCATCATCTATAGGTGACAGAGAGGTGTCCTGGGATCCATGGAACTTACTGCATCCTCCCACAGGCATCCCATTGTGGGCAAAGGAGACAGACCTTTCTGCCAAGGTGTTAGGAACAGTAGCAGTCACATGTGCCTACCAAGTCCTCGAGAAATTCCATCAGCTCAAAGCAGAAAGGCACCACAGAATAAGAAGTACTTCCAGTGATTTTTAGTACCCCTTCTTGGAGACTCCCCAATGTGTATCTAGCATGCCACTACACACAGATGGGGTAGGAGCAGAACTATAAACTTTCCCAAAGTATCCCAAAGTGTTACACGTTAACTGTGATGTAACGTGACCAACAATGACTGGACCAAACAAAGCAATGTCTTTCACATCAGAATCCAGATATATTCTAATCCAAGACACAGAATACAACACCATACAGACAACACTATACTGTGTTTGGTAAGAATTGGTTTGAGGAAGGAGCTAGAAAGTCCTAATCATGCTTGGTAGTTTGGTATAAGGAGCCAGAAGTCATGTTAGGGAAACTATAATGTACCAGGCACCTGGAGAACTGTCTTGTGCTACTTATCACTGAACACACTTAAGTGTACCTCTAAACATCATGTGAAATTTCTCCTAGTTTCCAATGAACTTCAGGTTTTTATGTAATACAGACAAGAAACAGATTAAACTGGAGTGCCCCTCTGTTATATGAAGCAATTTTCTTATCTAAAAACAAACATGAGAGCCCTGAAAATGTTACAAAGGGAGATGAATATTTTGAAGGGGAAGATAACAGATGAAATACAAGATTTTTGCTGAGACAGGTGAAAAAAGCCTCCATTTTTAGTTTTTGTTAATTGGGTAGAAGTTTAACATATGTGTTACTCACTTATTGGGAGTTTCGGAAGACTTGTCTCCCAGGGTGCACAATCAAGGCTTATAACAGAAGGAAGAACAGACAGTTTGGATCAAAATAGGACAATGTGCAAATTCTCATGGAGAGAAGGAATTTTGCTTTGTCATATTGGACAGAAGAAAAAAGCATATGAAGCTCACATTCAGTACAAATGCAATGCCATTAACAAGACAGATTGTTTTGCATACAAACATGCAGTGGCCTTGGCTGTAAGGGAAACTGTCAGTTACAACATTCAGTTATAGAATGGAGCTCCTCAATATAGATACACTTTGTGTGAAGTAATACTTATTTAGGTACGGCTTTACCCTGGAAACATGGTTTCATTTTTCCTTATTTTTACTTTTTTCAAAAAGAAGCAACAATGAACAAACTGATTCCTATTCACTTACTGCAGGTCTTTCATGTTTTGTATAGATGTTGCCTGGATCCTTCTTATGGGCTGCCTTAGGATTGATGAAAGAAAGAGCTATGCAGTTGGGATTTTTTTAGGAATGCTTCTAAAACAAAGTCAATATTGAAACATTAACAAGACAAACTAACTGTATGTTGCAAGAGAAGTCAACCAAGTGCTACCATAATGCCTGAAAGAATTAGTGGTTAGCAAATGAAGCGTTTCCTGTGCATGGTTTCTGTCATCTTGCACAACTGTTTAACGAAACTAAGAGGAAGAATGAATGTTTCAATGATTTGAAATCCTGGAGAAGTCATGCATAACTAGATGGAAATCTCTTGGAGACAGCTGGGAACAGTAACCCCTGCCTTGTAGTACAGAAAAAGAGAAAATCTCTAGCAAAGTAATGTTGTGCTTTTCTGATTATCCTCATCAATAACAGGGTCATTCTGAGCCTATGGCCACAGCCATGCTAGAGAATGCTTCTGGTGTGATTTCACAGATAGTGTTGACATCATTTAATTAGAAAATTACTACCTCACCTTGTATTGACCCAATTAAGTTACAAAAGTGTATCTTCTCAGAGTTCCCCTGAGTATTCTCACCGCTTCACCAACAGTGCTTAAGCCCAACACAGACAGGCATATTCAATTAGAATGATGTACTTTCTCAGGGCTTTCTGGAGAGTAAGCTACGCAAAGAATGACTGCAGTTCCCCTCCTGTTGGTCCCATCAGCGCACACAAATCCAGCACCCAGTATCCCATTTCTGAGAATATGAAGAAAAAGAGTGAGAAAGAAGTCCCCAGGAACAAGGCTCGGGTAACATGACAGATGCTATTCAGAAAGTCTCAGTGGAGAAGGCTATGACAAAGCTGTTACTAAATCCAGGATGTGCACACATGCTGAGTTACAGGCTGACATTTCTCTCATACCAATTACAGAGACAGACTGCTTAGCTGTCTCTCATTGTCACTGTACTTTAACCTAGTACTCAGAAATCCTTTGGCACAAGATGGGAGCACTGTCATGCCCAAGGTCCCTCACCTCTGCTATGTTCTGTCCTCGGGAAGGGCTGCTGTCACCAAGCTACAGAGCATGGAAAAAGTGGTGGCAAAGGGGCAAGCAGGACTTGCCATTAAAGAAGAGTATGATGAAGTAATGAGTCTGAAGTAGACTCCAGTAGGCCTAGAAATATTTAAAAGATAAATAAAAATAATTTCTTTCCTGAAAAATGTTTGAGATTTTTTTCCAGGATCTGAAAACTTTTATGTTGTTTCAGGTGAGAGAGGAACTCTGTTCCTGGTTGAATAAACTGTATTTGCTAAGGGAGAGAGTAGACTCCTACATCCAAAGTAGTAATTAAATGAGCAGCTGTTCTAAAAGTATTCACATGGGTAAATATTATTGACATTTACTTTCTGCTTTTTCCAGGGGAAACGTCAGTCAAATTATTAATAACACATTGTTGCAATAATGAGCTCTTGATAGACATGAAACTTATTTTTCCCTCTGATGGTTTGGTCCTGAGTCAGTTTTCACCAGTAACAAATGGAGCTCATTTTGCTTTAGTGCTACTGATAACAGCAGAAAGAACACAACACAGGAACATCACAGAATGCACTGCAAGGCACTTCTAAAGTCAACAAATCCAGGGCATCGACACTGGTTTACCACCTACTGCCTCAGTCACTGGAAAGTGCTGATCCAGGTAAACTGCAGAAACAGCAATCGAAATCCCAGACCCAAACCACTAATTAGACAGAGAGAAGCTTTCCAATTCCTTCTCCATGTTCTTGGGAACATGCTAAAATGAATCTCCTGGTTGTAGTGTTTGTACAAGGTAGTTGAGCTATTCTACAAGTATCTATTATGTTTCTCATGGGTAAATTACAGGCTTGCTTAATCCTTTACTTTAGGGTTTTAGTTTGCTTTGGTTTTTTGGTGTTTTTTTTTAGGAATTTTCCGGGAACAGAACCTTCAGAATAAAGCACTCTGGAACTCTACTAAAATATATTGCTCAACCTCCTTCTTGTTTATGGACTACTGCTTAGAATACACTACAATTATAAAAATTGATGGATTTTTTTTAAGAACAGCTGAGTCAAAAGTCCTTTTTTTTTTGGGGGGGGGGGGGGGAAGGGGGGGAGCTATAAAATGACTCATTGCCGATCAAGGAAGTGAAAGAAATAATGTCATAGTATTTTGTTGTACAAAAACATAGAAAACTAAAATATTTCAAATAGAAAATATGTAATTCAATACTTCGGCCTTAGTAGAACAGAGCATACTAAGGTTGAAATAGCTTTTCATTTGTTTGCGTTGAAATGTATTTCATTTAATAGTGAAGCAAGATTTGTAGGGAGAAGTAGTATATTTTATTAGATGGGATGGTGCCTATGGAAAAAAAAAAAAAAAAAAAAAGAATTTCATAGTCATGCACTCATTCTTTTAAAAACATTAATAATGAAATGTTTTGTTCAAATGAAAGAAATGTTATGTTCAAATCTGAACATGCTTCTATTTTTAAAAACACTTAAAATTGCCTGAGTTCCGCTTTTTGACCCTAAATATTGCTTTTCTTGTAGTTTTGAAGTAGAGATAAGCTTTACATGGAAAAACTGTTTTCAATGTGGCTATCGCAGCATACTAAGGATTGGAAAAAAAATACTCTTTTTCCAACAGATGTCAAATTCAGAACTAAATGGAACTTAAACAATGATTTGTCTATCATCAGAGGAACTTCCTTGTGCTTTCAGTCCATTCATTTGGATGAAGGGAATTGAGGTTATTTACTCTGGAGAAAAGAAGGCTGAGAAGAGGAAAACTTCATTACCCTCCTTCTGCCTGAAGTGCCAAGTTGTAGTGAAGTTGGATATTAGGCTGGATCAGGTTGGGTATTAGGAAAAAATTATTATCAGAAAGACTGGTAATGCATTGGAACAGGCTGCCCAGGGTGGTGGTAGAGTCATGATCCCAGGAAGTATGCAAGAAAAAGGTAGATGTGGAACTGAGAGACATGGCTTAATAGGAATGGTGGGGTGGGATATTATTTGGACTTGATGATCATAGTGGCCACTTCCAACATTTATGATTCTATGAGGAGGCTGCCAGCATCTTTTCTCAGCTGAGAACAGATAAAATATGAAGAAGAGGTCTCAGGTAGCACCTTGGTAGGTTCATATTGGATATAAGAAAGAATTTCTTCACAGAAAGTGTGATCTGGCATTGAAATGGGCTTCCCAGGGAACTGGGACATCAAGGATCATGAATCTCCAAACCCCTGCCGCTGGCAGGGCCACCAACCTCCACATTTAATACTAGACCAGGCTGCCCAGGGCCTCATCCAACCTGGCCTTGAACATCTCCAGGGATGGGGCATCCACAACGTCTCCGGGCAGCCCGTTCCAGCACCTCACCACTCTCTCTGTAAAAAACTTCCCCCGACATCCAAACTAAATCTTCCCTCCCTCAACTTAAAACCATTTCCCCTTGTCCTGCAGTTATCTACCCTTTCAAAGGGCTGATACCCTCCTGTTTATAGGCTCCCTTTAGGTATTGAAAGGCTGCAATGAGGTCACCCCACAGCCTTCTTTTCTCCAAGCTGAACAAGCCCATTCCCCTCAACCTGTCTTCACAGGGGTGGTGCTCCAGTCCCCTAATCATCTTTGTGGCCCTTCTCTGGACCCTCTCCAACAGCTCTCCATTTTTCTTGTACTGCGGGCTCCAGACCTGGACACAGTACTCCAGATGAGGCTTCACAAGGGCAGAGAAGTACAATCACCTCCTTGTCCTGTATTTAAGAGACATGTGGATATGGCCCTTAGGACATGGTTTAGTGGTGGATTTGCTAGTGTTAGGTGATGACTGGACTTGATGAACATAGGGTTTTTTCCAAAATGAATGATTCTGTAGATCTGTGACTCAGTGATTTAGACGTTGGTAATAACAGTCAAATTATCTGACTTAAATACAGAAGTACAGTCCAAGAACAGCATTAATGAAGGCGCTGTGCAAATCCAGAGGTAGATGCACACAACAGTACTCTTTTCTTGTCACAATCTACACCCTGACACCTGATCAGGCTGGCCACATTGCTATCCTCTTCATTCTGCCCTGGGGCACTGCGCCCCGCTCTCAGCTACTCTGCAGTATTTGCGTTGTCCTTTGGACATAGTCTCTCAATATCGACCTACACAAATGGGAAAGAAGAAAAGCAAACAAAATAAAAAAAGTGTGAAGTCTCCTGTTCCTCTCTGCCTGATGGCTGCTGAGCAGCTGCATGCAGCACAGCTGAGACCTGCTACCCCTGGCTGAGAACAGGAGCCCACAAAGCAAGGCCATCAAGCTATTTTAGGAGGAGTCACACATATCACAGAACTACAAAGCTCTTCTGTGCATAATCTGTCACTGTAGCTGGCCCTGAAGAGCAGTGGGATGTGGATTTTGCCTGTGCAGGACAATGCAGTGGTTTCTTTGATAACTCTGCATTGCATGCTTTTTTTTTTTTGGCACATAAAAATCCCAAGGATAAACCTATTGTTCATTTACACTATCTCTAAATAAAAACCTCTTCAGAGAAAAAAAAAAGCCTGGGAATATTGTTTTTCTGTGTGCTTGAGATCTGCTGGATGTACACAGAAACTGCTCCTCTGTTACTTCAAAGCTGTAGTTATTGACTTTCTTATTTTCTTTAGTGCACCCTGGGGTCAGCCAGGGCACCAGAACATCTCTCAAGAGCTACACTTGAGGAAAGTGGCTTGCTAGCAATACATTCTCTATAGCCACCCTTCATAGTGGAGATTTCTTTAGTCTTTCAGATAGTTTCACCTTTCTTTTCTGATGCCATAAGTACCAAAATAAACATTTAAAAAAAAAAAAAGAATAAATTGCATTAGCATGAGACTCTGGGATTGAAGGAAAATTGAAATAATCTTTGCTCTATGATTTCTTCCCTCTTCATCTCATACTTTCCTTGTTACATTACATGTGCTTTAGAAGTTTTCCCAAGATATTCTGGCATTGAGAATATTTCAGAAACAACTGCTAGCTTTAAAGCACACATTTTTTTGACAATAAAAGGAGTGAGGCACTGGAACATGTTGCCCAGAGGGGTGGTGGATGCCCCATCCTTAGAGACATTCAAGTTCAATTGGACAGGTCTCTGAGTGACCTGATGGAGCTGTAGGTGTCCCTGTTCATTGCAGGGGATTTGGACTAGGTGACCTTTAAGGGTCCCTTCCAACATAAATGATTCTCTTTAGGGACATGGTTTAGCAGGCAATATTGATAGTAGGTGGACAGCTGACTAGCTGATCTTAGAAGTCCTTTCCATCTTTAATGATTCTATGACTCTATGATTTTGAACATCAACAAGGCGATATTGATACTCTGTGCAGGCTTTGGGTAGCACTTGTCATCTCATAACTTTTCTCCCAGAAGATGACAAAACATTGTGTGGAAAACCCATCCTGATCCCATGGGTCTGGTAAACCTTTTCATTATTAAAGAAAATCACTAAGAACAAAACTAAAAACAAAGCTGAATGTGTTGTAGTTCTAGTTCAAATATCTGTAAACAACTGCGTAGAATGTCCTGTCGTTCAGACGCCGTTACACTTCAATGCAATCTGGGATGTTATTCCCACACAAAAATCTAACTGCATTTTTTTTTCTGGCTGGACTCTGATTCAGGGGATCGATGCATATCTTGCCTCGAGAGGTTGTGGATGCCCCCATTCCTGGAGGTGTTCAAGGGCAGACTGGATGGGCCCCTGAGCAGCCTGGTCTAGTATTAAATGTGGAGGTTGGTGGCCCTGCCTGTAGCAGGGGGGTGATCCTATGATTCTATGATTACCTGTCCACCTGATATCGAAACAGAATAGGTAGATGCACAGAAAAAGTGTTTAACCTCAAAAAGATTTGATCAATTTTCCTCTCAGAGGAGGTAATGGAGAAGGAAATGACATTGATGGGAGAACAGAGGAGGGAAGACATGGGGGCAATTTGGGGGGAACATTTACACAGAGGAGAGATAGGAACTGTACTTGATGAAGAAGAAGGTGCACAGAAGGAGAGGAAACTGTAGAATAATTTTGATAAATTAGAGACATAATGGTCCTATTTACTGATTTAGACTTAAGATTCTACTCTTAAACTAGTAATATGGTATAGTATGAAGGAGGATGCTACAGATCTGTTTGCTACTCGTTTATGGAGATGTATGTGTGATTTCATGTTCTTTGGGAAAATATTATGAGGGTTGCAGTCAGTAATCTCTTTTGCAGATCCAGCACAGCAGAAAGGACATAGTCAGAACATCTCTATTTCCCTCTTAAGCTCCTACTCAGGAAACACCAGGGACCATACGGGTGCAAGATGACCTCTCATCCACAACACATCTGTCATTTTAATAAATAACCTGAGGTGATGGAGAGAAAAATACTGGAGAATACGCTTTTCTGGAAACAAAACAAGACAGCCTACTCCCCCCACACCCCACCCCCAAGACACTTTTAATATGTTGGTTTTGTTTCTGTTTGCCAAAAAGAATAAAAAAAAAAAAAAAAAAAGGGATAATAGGAACTACATGTCTGTGCAGAGTATTTTGTGCATAATTAATTTTATGTATGGACAAGAGCTGCTTTATCTACTAGATTAAGTATCAATTCCAAGGTAGTGCTTCTTGCTTGTGGTTTGAGGCACAGGGCCCTATTTTATTATCCATTTTATATTGCTTGTTGGATTTTTATACTTCAATAAAACTTCTGGCAGAGTTGTCATTTCCCCTTCTTAAAGATGAACAGAGAAGAATGTACAGTTTTAAAGGAAATCCCTGGATGTTTCATTGAGCTCCCAAAGACAAGCACAGTCAGACCCGTCAGCAGCCATTCCATTTCTCCACTGCTTGAATCTCTGCTGCACAGCAAGATCACGTGTAGGATCTTCAGCAGCAATGTTCTCCAAAGAAACATTGCTAAGCCACTGGTGTGGCTTTGACTTATACCCATAGACTGACTCCATCTCCTGCAAGGAGACTTGGAACAAGAAATGAATAGTTTGTACTTTGCCCCTGAATGACTGATGATTACTTCAACAAGATCATAAAAGACACTATCTGCCAAAATCTTTTCCTTCTTCTATGCCCATACCCTGGTGGGGGTAGACCAAACCCTATCACTTACGGCAAGAACTGAAGAACTTGATTAGAGCTTTCTCAAACTGCAGTCCATAGGAAAACATGCACAAGGGAAATCTAAAGGCCAACGACACACAGAGCAGGAGGAGAAGAAACCTAAAGGGCTGAGAATAGTGGAAGGCCAGAGGAAGGTCTGCTCTTGTTCAAACTCAGTAACAAGAACTTCAGAATCACACTGAAACTGCTCCATAAACTGATCAAGAAAGGAGCTTTGACATCAGTAGAACTTAAGGGCTTGGGCTGAAATAGTACTTCAAATACTCATGTAGAGTTGCTAGGATAGCATGAGGAGCAATGTGAGCTTGAATATGCATTACCTTACAGCACAGACATAACCCAAGAAAACTAGCAGATCTACAGAACTCCCACTGTGTACAAATTATCAGCTCTGTATGCTGAAGTACGATCTCCAGCTAGGAAATAATAACCAGCTTTCATGAACAACACTCATTATATTCTGTCCATTATAAAAGAGCAGCTACATGACAGTGCTGTAGGCTATAATGTTCTTACTCAGAAGAGTTTCAATTTTCTTCCAAGAGACAATATCTCCCTTTGGCAAACTCATTTCGTGCATCCTGTGGTCACTTCTACTTGATAGGATGGGTGGAGCTTTTTGTTGTTCTGTTTGTCTGTTTTGTTTGATTGGCTTGGTTTGATTGTTTGCTTTCCTCCTAAAGCAAGAAAATAACAACAAAAAGATTTCTGCAGTGATTTGGGAGACAGAGCAGGGTAGGTAATCAGCTAGTGTAAATCAGGATGACACACAACAGCTGAGGGCTTTTACAAGACCACTATACACTTGCTGGATCAGAATGTTTGTTGATGACCAAAATATCTAACAGAAATGGCTAAGGCATCTCTCTGTTGATGCAACAGAAGGTATTGACAAGTCAGCAGAAAACTTGATTTTATTATGTGTTAATTTAACATTCAAACAGGAGAGCTGAGTGACAAAACTTTAACAGTGAGATAATACAGAGCAGAAGCAGATGAAACATCTACAGTTTTATGGAGAAACACCTGAATGGCACAGGTAGATTCAGTCAGAATTCACTGTCTCTGAGTAACTGCCCTTTATCTGGTCCAAACTGTCAAGTTACCAACGCAGGTTTCCAGGCCTGTCTTAAGAAATCTCTGCCATACAGAAAGCTATATCTGAGCAAGTTATCCTCAGCACCCTTAGTAAGACAAAGAGCTGCAGGATGAAACTCATGTAATCATGCCTCAAAATGCTGCAAAGAAAAGTAAACCTCAAGTGCCCTTTCCATTCATATTAGTCATAAATGAATTAGAAACAAATTCCCATGGATGTGGTGTTTCAGCAAAAATCTGAGATGGCAGTTGCTTTCCCTAGAGGGAGACCAACCTGGGTGAATTTACAACTTACATTTTCACAGAGGTATAGGGAAACATACAGGAAAGTCACACAGGAGTCAGCTTCTAAGAAAGACAAGACAAGCAGGTTTCCACTCCAGGTGCAGTAGCTGTTATCTCTCTGATCGTGGATATATAAGTATTTTGTGATATGCCAAATCACTATCTAAATACTTAACCTAAAGAGCACTCCTGAGAGCTCTCTCTAGGATACTGCTTTCCATTCAGCCAGGAAAGTTTGTCTGAAGCAATCTTGAGCACAAATTCTTGCAAAATCCAAGGCACTGTTCTTCTGTCTTTAATTTGATAGTAGGGACCTGGTGATTCTCACTGCCTTGATAAAAGTTTTCAGTCTGAGAAAAGAATTTTCTTGTAGTAGTTAGATGTGATGTCACTTGCAGCCTCCACTCAACCTCTGTGTTGGCGTGACCAACATAGGGAATTGTCCCAGTCAGTGGTGCCAACACTGCATGTGAACAAGAGCTGTTAAACCAAAAATGATATGTCCAGTGCTAAATGAACCATATTCCAGCAAGGAACCGACACCGAAAGAAGAAGGGAAGACCTAGAGAAAATGGCACCTTCTCTAACTCATCATTAGTAAGAGCTATAAATGGAGACTCTGGGATCTTGATGGTTGGACTGGATGGTCTAAGAGTAAGAGTTCTTTACTGTGAGAGTGGTGAGGCGCTGGAACAGGCTGCCCAGAGAGGTTGTGGATGCCCCGTCCTTAGAAGTGTTCAAGGCCAGACTGGATGGGCAACCTGGTCTAGTATTAAATGTGGAGGTTGGTGGCCCTGCATGTGGCAGGGGGATTGGGTCTTGATGATTCTTGAGATCCCTTCCAACCCTGGCCATTCCGTGATTCTGTGATTCTGTGAAGAGGTCTTTTCCAAACTTTATGATTCTATGATCTTCTGGATCATTCCTGGTTGTGTTGCTGCAGACATGCTTGTGGAGATGCCACATAATTGTCTTATCTTCACTGCAATGGGAGGTGGGTGGTCTTGCTGGTCCCTTTATGCCTGCCTTAGATAAGTTAGTCTTACATCAGATTTTTCCCTTCACCTCACTCTTGTGGTCTTTATTAAAGGACCCCAGCAACAACTGTACAGACTGTGAAGATGATGAAAAGAAAACAGAAATTTTCTCAGATTCACTGAATAAGATTTGTTCTCTCTTTCAGTCCTAGTTTCTAGATAAACCCTTTTTTTTACCCATCTCTCTTTATTTAAAGCCTAGTTTCACCAATGAAATTAGGTTTGTCCAACTAAGCTTTGTGTGCACCTGTCTGATCCATATTAACAGCCTCTGAACCTGCTGGCCAAAGGTATTGACAGATGTCAGAACTGTGAAGTTCTACCAGTTTATGAAAACAAATAAATGCTGCCGATGTTTCCACTTAGAAAAAAAAAAAAAACAATGGCAAGAGGATAAATACTAGCGAGTAAATGCTTTATTATGGGACTGCAGGGTTTTTATTTCCTGGAAGGAAATTTTTTCCTACTTTTTCCATTTCCCTATCTTTGTCTGTAGGATGGCTCAGCTTTTTTGCTTGCTTTGATTTTTATTTGTTGTTGTTGTTGTTGTTTATTTATTTTGGTATTATTTTTCTTTCAATCAGATAATTCCTCACTCAACCAAATAACCCTCTGCACACATTTAAGTTAGTTTCCTTGACTGCACTTTCCAGGAGTGAGGATATCTCACCTATAGCTTGCAACCTATGGAAGTGATCTTCCAAAGGCTGTTGAAGATGAAAGAGTCAGAGGCTTATGTTATCATTTTTACTCAGCATAAACACCTTTGTTCATGTAGGATCACTGTATTCACAGACTAGGTGGGATCACAGCCCTTTAGCATATGACATTAGGATTCATGGTTGGAAGATACTGGGTTATGTTAAAAAATATTGGCAGAAATCCTGAGTTCCACTTACCCTGTATTTCCCATCACTACCCGCCCTTGTAAAAGAGCTTCAGTAGGGGATTTGGTAATAAGTTCTAGTGCCCAGAAGTGTGGGAGGATGTGCCTGCTACAGTTATCTCCTGTCTCCCAGGGAAAACATACCAAATGTATTTTAGAAAAGGTCTTTCCATGCATTAATTAGAGCAACACTGAGTCACCCATCTCATTACACTGCTGATAGAGCTCAGCAAATACTTCCTCCGTGAGCTTTTGACATCTTCCAGGGGCTGCAAGTAACAGCACAAAGAGATATACTACTTCATTTAGTGGAAAACTTGAGTGAACTGTTTTCTGATGGATTGAAATATTTACTAGCAGCTTGTGAAGAGATTAATAGTCTGAATCTTCTTCCTTATGCACAGAACAAAGCTTTTGGAGGTGGGAGCTGGATACATTCCCATCTGGCTTTATGGCAGAAGTATCTCAACACTGGTCATGATGAAGCTCAATATCTGTTTCAAGCCCATGTGGCATAGTCAAAGACTCATTCTTCTCTCTGGCCTTCTTCTCCTTGTATTTTCTTCTATGTCCCATACAGCATCAAGCAGCAGGAGAAGGTTGAAAGTGGCATTTCTGACAGGTAGAAAATGCTTTGGGCAGGGAAAGCGCAGCGTCTCCTTACCTTAAATGCTCGTGTCAGGTTGGCTGCTCTCCTGTGCCAGCTGTGGGACTGTAAAACAGCTATTCCCAGTAGAATATCTAAATGACTTGGAAAAAGTGTTGGTTTTCAAAGGAAATTTTTTAATTTGATCATTTCCATCAGAAGTTTGTTTAACAGTTCTACCAAACAAGAAGCTGGGGGCAGTGATTTCAACTAAAACACTACTAATATTTTTAAAGCAAGTTTTCATTCCTCTTAACTTAAAAAATGCATGAGGTCCCACTATGCCAAAACTGAGGATCATGTTCAAAATTCACCTAGGATATGAATTATAATGTTAAAGTTCCTGAAATGGGCAGTGGAAGCTTATTTGCATTGTGGGCAACACTCTGGAATGGAGTTTCAGACACTACAGTTGTCCCCCTCATATTTATATTTTTTTCATTTTATAAGTCAAAGTTCAAGCCTAGGATATATTTCAGAGCATCACAAAACTCCCTTTGGTAGACAAATAAATCATCCTGAAGAAGAAACATTTTGCCAGGCTCAAAAATTAATTAAAAATACTTGGCGCGATTCTAGAAATCACCCACTGAATCTCTCTGATACATTTTTAATGAAAAAATACTCCTGAAATTCATTAAATTTTACAGATTTATATCTTCTAAATAATTCAAAGTAGCATCTCCAGAACTAGGAGTGATCAAATTTCCCAAATTGATAATTATGTGGAATTACATAAATAAGACATTTGACATGCAATACTCCCACATATTCTGTTTCACACACACACACACACACACAAACTATTAAAACAAAGAAAAAATAAAGAAAAAGAAAAGAAAACCAGGTAATTAGGAAGTCTGAAAGGAAGTATGTCATTTGATATAAATGAAAAACGACAGTTCACAAATGTGAACAGTGCTTTCATTATTTCCCTTTATAGGTTTTGTAAGGCTTACAGTGTTGCTTGTTACTAAACAGTTCTACTCAAAAGGCAATTTGGGGTTATAACAGCTATGAAACTTCTATACCTATTTGGTGCAAGATGACAGCTGCCATATAAAAGCAGTAAAAGATCTGCAGAATGACTTGGGATCCAAATTGAGTACGTTTTTGATGAGTGTCTTGAGAGACCTTTGAGGGACCTGCTTTTTAAGAATTCAGTGTGCTCAGTCCTCTCTCAAGTGCTTCTCATACAAGAAGTTGTGTACCTAGAATTACTAATGATGCTTTGAAGATCTAGGGCAGAATTGTGCATATTAATGCTAAAAAGGTCTCCTTTTTGAAGTTTGTCTTTGTTGGCTCCTTCTAGAGTAATATTCATTTCTTACCCTAAATCACAGCAGCTAGAAAACAGATCACTCATGTTCTTTGCAAAATTACATTTAAACCCCAGTGTCACTGAGATGATAAAGCTGCATTCTAAGATGTTAATTCTTTAAAAAATTGGATTAGTCTGTACAGCCATGGAAGAAATGAGCATCTACAGGAATGAATAGCTCCACTGAACTCCATGGGGATGGGGATTCCTCCTATGAAACTCTGCTCTCCAGCACAAGGAAGAGATACAATACCAAGACCTTACCACAGGAGAAGACTAATATTTTTAAAACCTGGACAAGATGCCAAGTCTAAAGAGTTATGTGCTGGCTGTGAGTGACTTACTGGCATCACACTCAATGTAGAAATGGTCTAGCTTGTCAAACAGGGTTTTGCAGCATCCACCAGGTTTGCACCTACACATTCCTGAGCAAAGGAGAACAAAAAGGGACTTGAATATTTTATTTCCTCTTGCTGGCTTACTATAACCAACTGTCTCTTTTTTGCTGCCCACACTTTTATCTAAGAGTCTTACACTCTGCCTAAAAAAAATTGGCAATTCAAGTGGAGAATGCAGAATTCTTGGGAATAGTTATATGATATTTCTATTTCATGCGTCTTCTTCTCATTAACATGCTAATATATAATTGAGACCGTATCTTACGGATACCTTGGTGTTTTTTGTTGCTATTAAAAAGAATTTTTTTTTTTTTTCAGGTTCTGTAACAATTTTAAATACTTTTGTGTAGAAGGTGAACCACTGGACTAATTGTATAAATCAAAATTTTTATGAATTTGAGGCTGAGAGAAAGGGAGACAGGTACACGTACACACTGTCCTTTAGCGCATGATTTTGTTTGATGTTAGTCTGGAGGAGACTCAAGGGATACCTTATCGCCCTCTACAACTACCTAAAAAGAGGTTGTGGT
Organism: Perdix hodgsoniae; assembly: GCA_035772895.1. Lineage (NCBI taxonomy): Eukaryota > Metazoa > Chordata > Aves > Galliformes > Phasianidae > Perdix > Perdix hodgsoniae. Next base: position 6,538,418 of record JAPSGF010000042.1, read on the forward strand.
GAGGTGGGATTTGGCCTTTTCTCCCAGCTAACCAGAGAGAGGACAGGAGGGAATGTTCTCAAGTTGCACCAGGGGAGGTTTAGGTTGAGTATTAGGAAAATTTTCTTCTCAGAAATACTGGTGAGGCACTGGAACAAGTTGCCTAAGGAGGTGGTAGAATCACTTTCCCTGGAGGTGTTCAAGAAAAGTGTAGATGTGACACTGAGGAACATGGTTTAGTGGGCATGGTGGTGAAGGTCGGTGGTTAGACCAGATGGTGGTCTTTGCCAACCTTAATGATCCTATGATTCCATGACATCCTGACCTTGCTGGTGTCAGCATAATTGACTTTGGCTTGTTCTGCTTGCCAGCTGCTCTCTCACTGCCCCTCCTCATCAGAACAAGCGCAGAAAGTAAGGTGAAAGAGCTCTTGGGTTGAGATAAGGACAGGGAGATAATTTCCCAGTTACTACAGGGGAAAATTAATTTAATTTATTGCCAATTAAAAACAGTAGGATAGTGAAAGTCAAAAGTGAAACTATAAACACCTTTCCCTCACCCCCATGTCTTCCAAAGCTCAGCTTCACTCAATTGTTCCCCACTGAATACCTATAGAGCACTCCTGTAGCCTCAGTGCAATCAGAATCTTGACACAAAAACCCTACACATACTTAGAGGAGAGGGACAGGAAGCTTTTAGGTGAAATTCCACCTTCCTCTGTAGAAAATACAGCAGATGTTGAAGAAAGTGTGACGGTGCAGAGTGTGAATTAAGAGCTAACTGTTCCATTAAGTTGGTGCAGTGAAAATCAAGGCATAAAGGAAGGTGACAGAGGAGATGAGAGCCAAGAACATAAAAATAATATTCCCTCCCTTCTTCAAGTGATAAAGTCTAAACTTTCTTTAGAATTAAGAAAAAAATCACCCTAATCTTTCCAAAATGGGGCAGAAGGACAACACTTAGCTTGATCTGCAGGGAGGCTGGAAAATGATCTCCGAGAAGTGATGGAAGTTTTTAGCCTCCCCAGGGATCTGAAGCAGCTGTAACCATCCAGCCAGCCTCAGAATAAATCCAGGTAGAGTCCAACCTTCCCCCACAGCCAACAACTGTTCATGTTAGCGATCCAGAAATACTGAAGTGCTTGAGATCCCCTCCCTAGCTGAAATACAGAGATTTTTTTAATGTATCCTTCATTTGTATGCCTGTGGGTTTTCAAAACATGTCATGGGTTTAAAATATTTCTTTTAATGGTCAATATTTTTTACTGAAACAAAAGTCAATTTTCACAAAACCAAAAACTGTGGTCACTCAGATTTGCTAATACTTTCCACAAGCATTTTAGATAGTGGCTAAAGGAATGGAATTTGCTATAAGTGCCAGCACCTAAAGAGAGCTGCTGGGATTTTTTTTTTCACATTTTTTTCATGAAACCCTTGAAAATAAGAAATGAATTTAAGGAAATGCATTCTTTTTAGTATATTTCTTAAAATCTCTCTCTACCTACAAATGAATAATGGCACTGGTGTAAAACTGAAGGCAAACTGACAGTTAGATAAAAAAATAGTTAGCTCAGAAGGTCACAATCTGTAATATGTTAATATTGTTTATTGTAAGCTAACACAGACAGTGAAGGAAGGCTTGTTGCTGTGTTGATAAACAAACGTTATTTCTAGAAAGTGATCATTCTATTAAAAAAAATCTCAAGTGGAGATAGAGTGAGGCTGTGCAATGAGGAATCTGGACACAGCTTAGGTCACAGAGCAGAGGCAAGTGGCCAAGGTGACTCCCAGGAAGAGTACACCCATGGCGTTTCCAGTATACTGAAGGGGTCAGGGAGTCAGGGTGGTGAGGCTTGATTTGACCTTGTAGCAACAGGGTTGTGTTGAGAGGGCATTGAGAGCATTGATAAGATGTCCCTCGAGCATCATCTTCTCCAGACAGTCCTATCTCCCAATAAGAGGAAGAAAGAGACAAAGTGAACTGCCAAAATGTAGGAATAAATGGGGCACTATCCAAGCAGTATCCATCCCCCTACTAGGGAACTGCTAAATGTGTGAGTGAGGAGTGTAGAGGAAAAGGCTATTTCTCTGTCTTCCTGGCTCTTTGTCCACTCCGCTGGGATAGCTGCAGCCAGCCTGCGCACTCATCAAGAGGTTTGTCCTGTGACAAATGTCTCCCTTTGGAGCTGATCTTAAGGAAATTATGACAATACAGCTTTCCTGACATGAAAATGCATTGATATTTCCAATTAAAATATTTCACAGTCAGTGGTTAAAAAGAAAAAAAGAAAGAAAAATAGCAATTTTGAAGCTACTTTTAAGAGGAGAAAAAAATGAAATGTTTCATCATTCTAGTTTTTATTCACTTTATGTTGACAGATTAGATGAGTTCACATTGTATTTCCTTGTGCTTTGTACACATTACAGCAATATTAATCTGGGCTACCAATCCTTTCCTCTATCTTACTTCACATCTTATGACTTTTGGGACTACAGCTGTCGTTTCAGCCCACTCCAGAACATTTCCAGTATATCTCCATATATCCTGTGGGAATGTTAAATGGGGTCAGGTGAGAGGGAGAGGAAAGAACACAAAGCCAGGTATGAATGTAGAACATTCCGTTTTCTTTAACTGAACTTTCACACAATGAATGATATCCCTTGAGCCTAGTTTGCTTTATACCAGGCATGTATATTTCCACAGAGATTTTCTTTGCTTTTATTAAGACTAAAATAAATTCATTTACAACTATGTTTAATTGGCTGCTGTCTTGACATAACCTTTGAGAAACGTAGGGATTGCTCTCACTATCCAACAGTAGCACATCCCCAGAGATCTTACTACCGCACATCCGCTTTTCTCCGCCTTAGGGAAGCACTAAAAAATGAGAGTAAGCTTTACAGTTTTAACCTGTGCTACGAACAAGATGAAAGCTGAAGCCAGATGAAGCTTTGAGAGAACATCACGTGTCTTTATCCTTAGGTCTGAAGGGCTAAAAAGATGAAGTGTTTTGCTGAGTAGGCAGATGTGGCTCAGTTGGAAAAGCCCCAGAATGTTCTGAGAAAGCTGAAATAATGGCAATTTCATCAATCACCTCTCAGTGTATCTCTTCTTTGACCTTCTGTGCATGTTGCACCTCCTGGTCTCCTTCAGAACCTGTACCAAAAGGCTCCTTGCCTTCTGGGCATCTTCTCCAGGAGAAGCCTCGTTCAGGAAATACGTTTCCTAGGATGTTCACCACCTGAAGAAGCTCTCTGTCATGCCCATGGTTCAAACCCTTTGCAATATGCTCCTTCCAAGTGAACGTCTCCCCTGAGAACAAGGCTGATGGAAACTCCCTTCAGATAGCTCCCTTTGCTCCTGGTGATGTTAGGGTGAAAGGAAATGAACTGCTTCCATCCGTAGTTCACAGGGGACTGGTCTGAGAGGTATCAGGCTAAGAAACACCGAAGACATAAATCAGAAAAAGAGAAGTGCTGTAGTTAAATTGACACCTCTGGTGGCAGCTGAAATGACCCAGGAAGTCTCTAGAGGCAATTGAAATTTCTGCTGTCACAAGTGAAAATATCTGAGTATTAAGATGTCTTTTACATCAAACTTTGATCTCTGGTTCCTGCACAGAGAGGTCAGCTATGTTTCAAACCACTGGAAAAGCTACAGCTGCAGAAAGTGCTCTGCACCAGGGGAGGCTGGGAACAGTGAAGCAGGAGAAAAGAAGAGATGGAGATTGTTCACAAGGCAAAGCTGATAAAGAATGATGGAAAATCCAAGACAGAATCAGGGTGGGGTGAGAGTAGGATGAGCAAGAGACAGCAGGCAGACTAAGAGACAGAGAGAGAAGGGTGAGAAAAGAGAAAATGGGGCAGGAAAGAGGGCCAGGGAAGTGAGATGGGAAATATTTAAAGGAAGCAGTATGAAAAAGGTGATCTTTGAAAGCTTTTCTCCATCCTGAGGTTTTTCCTTCACCACAAGATTGCAGCAGTAGCACTTGAGCTGATCACACATAACATCATTTCCCGCCTTTAAGCAAAAGTACTACCTGCTTGACAGTTCATCCACTTATATCATCCAACCAAGTATAATTTATAGGAGAAAAATGGCAGACTGTCAGTCTAATTGAAGAAGAAATTAGATGTTGGATGATGGTTATAAATAGCAAGGATCACTTCCCAAAACATCCCCAGCAAACAAGGCTGAGCAGGACCTATGCCCTGGGAGGCCCAGGGTTTCTCTAAGGCCTAGTACAGGAAATGCAGGATCTATAAATATAAGATATACTTTGGTAACAAATATTGCTATCTAGAAAAATGACATAGTGCATGTACAAAAAAAAGGAGGTAATTTAGGGAAGAAGAGTGGCCAACAGGGAACTGCTGATTTCTGAGTCACTGTATCTGGTCACTTAAAATAGCAAAGCAGAGCTACCTGCTTCCGTAAACACTCTGGATATTAAGTTTCAGTTCTTTATTTAATTACTTATTTATTTTGATAAGTTTAGTGGCAGACATTGTCAGTTTTTCAGCCTTTTTTTATTTCTCACTGTCTTATTCTGATTATTCACATTATTACATTTAGACTACATATACCTTTTCTCATACTTCCTAAAATAATTAAACATATTTTCTTCTTTCTTATTCCTATCTTTTTATTCTTCTGTGAAGGAACTGACATATGGAACCTTTTTGAGATTTTAACCTGCAACTAGTTTAGATTTGGAGACTTCAAGATGAAAAGTCTTTCAGAACTGGAAAAATACATCTGACTTTCATTGCAGATTCTGTCCTGCCATCTCTCTGAAAGGAGAGTTATGAGAAGTGTTTGTGTATAGAGTGGAATCCATAGCATCTCAGCCATAAAATGGCAATGGAAATTAAATTAAATTGTATCTCAATATATGCAAGTCAGGAACTGAGCATTATCATATTTGGTAAAAATAAGTAAACAAATAAATAACTAGTCATTTTTATTAAAACGGATGCAGATTCTAAATAAAACTCTTTGTCTGGATGCCAGGTCAGACCTTTTGAGTCCAGCTTGCTGAGCCATTTTCTATATGAGGAACATGTCAGATTTACAGTGCTTTGGGAACACATGCAGTAGACTTTTCATTACCCAGGCCTCAAAGGAGATATAATTGGTTTCAGAAATTATGTGCAATAAATCCTTCTGCTTGGTTATTAGTTAAATAACACTTCTGTTTATAGCACTTTTCAGTGCCTCCTGCCAGTGTTTTTGCAGTAGAAATACATATTTTGTTGCATTGGATTAAGGGAAGGGAAAGGAAGGGAAGGGAAGGGAAGGGAAGGGAAGGGAAGGGAAGGGAAGGG
>JAPSGF010000042.1:6543733-6592762 GCA_035772895.1 Perdix hodgsoniae
GGAAGGGAAGGGAAGGGAAGGGAAGGGAAGGGAAGGGAAGGGAAGGGAAGGGAAGGGAAGGGATATTAAAGGAAACTTTGACTTCAGAGATGCTGTGATCCTGAAAAAGAAGGAGAGGGAAGAAGTTTAAATGGATCAACTTTTGACAAAGGAATTGAATGTTAAAAAAGAGGGGCTTTCTATGGATAGTTGTCAAGTCTTGGCCATTTTTTTCCATCCACAGCAGCAAAGGAACTGCCAAGTCGTGTCAGATGCACCTGGAATCACATGGACAGGCATTGTTCACCTCATGTGCCTGCAGCACCTGAAGTAAGCAGAGCTGTGGGAAGGTGACGTATAAGCCTCTGTCTAACAAGCCATAATCCAATTTCCACATTGAGAATAATCCACTCTGGCTTCAGTTGGGTACTTTATGCACCAAGCTGAAGAGAGAGAAGCAGATTACTGCCTTAATGAATGAAGCAACATACTGCTCCCTATAAAGGCCCTTTTACATGTATTGCTTTAGCTCATGGCTGCATGCAGGGAATGACTTTTTGTCACTGCCACTCTCCTTTAATATATATGTATATTCGTCCTCTACCACAATGATATTGCTACCTATTTTCTAGCTAGCCTTTTCATCATCTTGTTGGGAAAGAGACTTGACCACAAAACTGAGTTTGTCTTCTCAATCAGGGGAAGTCAGGAAGTTACTTCATCAAGTTTTGCCCAAGACAAATAGCAGAATTTAATATATTAGCTACGAGTCTCTGAAACACCCCAGATTTGTGAGGTTAAAGATGAAGTGAATCAGTGCTTACAATCTGAGATTATTTTGTTTTCTTGGGATGTACTGTAGATCTGCTGTTCTTTGGTGCATCCAGCGACAACATCAGATTGCTGTATATCATGGAGTATATCTATGGCTGTTATATTAAATCTGTAGTGGCCACCAGTCAATTATTTATATTATAACATGCACACTGTTATTTATATACTCTCCCTGTGCATAGCAAGATGGATCACTAGGATGTGGAGAGTGATCCAGGATATTCTTCACAGAGTTTCACAACAGTTTACAACTTCCAGGAATCATCTCCAAGAGGCTTTGCCAGAATTGCAATTAAGACAAGGGACTGTACTGCAGATAATTCCCATTTTAGCAACAAACATGAACACAATTCTGGAGTCTATTTTAAAGTGTCCAAGGATAACTACACCTAGGCTACGTTCAGCTTTGTTCCCAGTGATCTGGACATACACAATCGCTTTGAAACCTATCATATTCTTTCCCCTCTGTACAGAAGAGAAATGAAGTCAAGGCTTACAAATCAAAGAGATAATAATCTGGATTAAATTTGCTCTTGGGTGTCTCAGTATAAGAGTGCGTCATACATTATAGTTCAGGTTCAGGTTCTTACTCCAAGCCTCATCTCTTTCCCTGGAAAGAGAAGTCTGTTGTTTTATATTCCAGTAATTAAGATCTATCTTTTGAAAGAAGATACACACATAAATAAAAACATTTTTGGTCCTCTGGGTGTTTAGTATGAAAAGTGGTAATATTGAAATAAACACAAATGTTACAGACAGTATAGACGGAGATATATTGAATTATGAAGATGTAAGATCTACACATGTATATACATGCATGTTTTTATATATATCCAAATTTATTGTCAATAATTCTCATTACTTTAGTATCAAAACATAAATTTAACAGGCATCAATTGTGTTATTGCACAGGCCAAGAAAAAAGGGGAAGGAAGTGAGGAAAAAAAGGACAGATTTAAGTGACTTGCTGGAGGACACTGACAACCCTCTACTTCTTGCACCTTCATAATGGGATGATCACCTTTCTCACAGAAGTAATACACACTGCAGTTTATATTAGTGAAATTACACTTTGTTTGGTGTGCCTTAATCCCACCCTCTCCTGGTTCAATGCTGATAAGAGCAGTGAAACCCAACAAACTAAATAACAAGCAAGATTGTTCTTCCTCTATCCAAGTGGTCCATGGAGAATCAGATGGGCCCAGAGCAGTCATGGAAGCAGCCCTGGCAAGAGTTGTAAGTCGAATATTAGATTAAATTTAACAACATTTTGCCTTGTAAAGAGCACACAGATGGAGAGGCCTGTTTTTAAGGAAACCTAAAGGTCATGCATTGCTTAGGCAGAATTGAAATTTTTGTCCATTCTGCTAACTTAAAAAAAAAAAAAAAAAAAACTGTTAAGAATGTAATAAAACGGGACTTATAAATGGAAGCATTTTAATTATTTTGAAATACTCATACATGAGACACGTACAGAACCATAGAAACAGGGAATTTACGTAGTAATTAAAAACATGAGCAAGAAGACTGTGAACTGTGCAAGGCAAACTACATTGCTGTCCCAAAATTGTCTAGGACAATGATTCATTTTCCCCAGACTTAGGACTGGCACCTCCAAGCACCACAATAACAGCAATGTTTATGCACAGTGGGTGCATGTGACAAAATTACTGAAATTGGTAAGGATTATAGCACCTTATCCATTGACTTCAAGGACTCTGGAAAAACACTAGTTAGTCTATAAGTGATACTGTACCTTTTTTTTGTTTGCTTGTTTTTCTGTGTAAGCTCTCTGGTAGATAAGATTTTGAATAAAGAAAGAAAGTACTTCTGCCCCCAAAAGGAAAATATACAACCCTATATCCACATCAGTTTCAATTATTCTTTAAAGGACAGGTGGGCCATTTTGAAAAACTGATTCTGTAATGGATAACTGCCATGAAAGAAGTCAGAACTCACAAAATTGAAGCAGCATTTTTTGTTGGTTTTTTTGGGCTTTTTTTGTTGTTGTTGTTGTTTTTTTTTTACAGAGAAGCATTTACAAAGGTGCTGCAACTTGCAAGAATCCTTTTAGTAATTCATGCAAGGACTGATCTGATGGATGTCTCTGTTAAATGCGCCCACTCATCATGTATGCCTCCCTCTGAGCCTCAGGCCCCTCAGTTACCACAGGTGCAAATGACACAGAATTTGTAGGAAGGTGTACCTCAACTACTGGTACAGGTGTCATATAAGTGCCACCTGCCTATTTGCAAGATCTATAGGGGATGAAAGTGTAGGAGATACTGAAACAGCTATTGCTGTCATAAAATACCAAGCAATCACCATGTGATGCATGATGCTTCCTTGAAGGTTATCAATTTAATACGATATTTTGACAAGACCACCTGCTACAGAAAGGCATACTAGATATATTATATCATCAGAACAAAATTCTACCCTAAGGGAGGCATACCGTTCTGAGTTGTTTGAGGAAAGGGTATCCTGATTCCAAAACAAGAAATTTAAGGCTTATGTGAAATGGTGATTTGGATTTGGGCAATAGAAAGGAAGCCATCCCAAAGCACTTGTAAGTGCAAACAAAAATTCCAGAGAAGAAACCACACAGGGTCAGACTTTTCCTACAAGATGTGGCATGAAGTGACTGAGAAAACAGATGGTGAGAACACTTTAGGCTTTTCCATCCTTTATCTTTGCTATATAGCTGCAGAACTTATTGGAAGTCTTCCAGCGCAGAACTTCAATCCAGTTCTGCATAAGAACAAAAATCTCAGATCCCAGAGAGCTTTGCTGAAAATGTCTTGTGTTTGAGGAGAAACTTGCAGTAGTCAAAGAACATTTGCTCTGCATCTCTGCCACTCCCCACCACAAAGCTCCCTTTCTCTGCAGCTGATCTTTGCTGTGCACCTGACAACAACATCAGTATGATAGACAACAAAAGTTTGCAGAGCTTCCAGATTCAGAAATAATGGTTTGAATCCAAGGTGCAGCCAAACACACTGAAACAAAAACAAAGGCTATACAGCCAGCAAGATTTCTGTTTATTTATCAGCTCCTTCAGTTTATAACCTAGATTTTTGCTCAGAATGTCATAATGCTATTAATCATCTACCAAAAAAATTGCACAAACAGGACAAAGGTGTTTTCTACTGCTTTATGGGTGTTATGATTATCGATAAGGATTTGGTTCTTCTGGGAGACCTCAGAGTTCTAAACTTGCACAACGATGTTGACTGGGATAGAGTCAATTTTCCACATAATTGTGGAAATGTGTGGTGCTGTATTTTTAGTGATGAAAACAGTGTTGATAACACAATGATATTTAATTGCTGCTGAGCAGTGTTTACAGAGTACCAAGTGGGAACGCTTCTCATGCTGCCCAGCCAGTGAGGGACTGAGGGTGCACGAGGAGCTGGGAGGGGACAGAACCAGGACAGCTAACCCAGACTGACTGAAGGGATGTCCCATATGATGTGACAGTGTGCAACAGCTGGATGAGAAATTTACCAGGTTTGCCATTGCTCCAGGAGCGGCTGTGGATCCATCAGCTGATGGTGTGCAATTGCTTTTTACATCATTCCTTTTTCTTTGTGTGCTTTGTTTATTTGTGTTTCTGTTCAGCCTATGAGCTTTATGACTTTTGCCTTTCCATTTTTATCCTCCTCATACTGCTGGAGGGGAGTAAACAAGCAATAAGCAAGTACCTCCCAACCAAGGTAAACCAGGACTATCAAATTCAGAGCTAAATTTGAGTTTATTCAAGGCTGAAGGTGTCTTATATAGTGTAATTGTATTAGGATCTGCATCTGTCTAGTTTAATACAATTACCTTTGTTTTACAGCCCTCGGTGATGCTTTTTGCCCCACAAACACAACAGTCTGTAAGGAAATCAGCATTAGAAAATGAATTCTTCAATCTGCTGGGCAGATGACAGTGCTTTTACAGATACACAGAAAAAGCCTAGAACAAAGACACATTCCTGTCTGCACAATTCATTAGTGCCGCTCTGGTTGTACTAAAGTGTGAGATGAAGGAATTCACTGTGAGAAGAAAGAAGTTCTTGAAACATTGGGCCATGTCCTTGCTAGGGGTTCCCCACATCCCTCTTCTTCTAGATTAATTGCTCAGGAGTGTGTTCTGCATACAGACATACTGACTAGCAACCTGTTTATACCCAGCTGGCCGCTTTATCCCCAACTTGTTCTTCCCAAAACCAGTTACATCCATCCCCTAAACATTGCACAACCTTCCAAAACATTTTGCGTCAGTTAAAGGGAAATCTCAGGAACAAAGCACTGAATGTATCCCACTCCTTTCTGTGCCTTGCAAGTTATGAGTTAGTCTCACTGCAGTTTTGGGAAAGTGTGTGCCATGTGAGAGCATGGATGGAGAAGGATGACTGCTCAACCTAGCTCAATTAATAAAGTGCATTTTGTTAACGGTGTTATTGCCAAAGACTTGGTTGAGAAAAGAAGGGCATGTTGAGTTAATATTATAAACAAACGAAAGGCTAGAGATAAGAGGTCCTGACAAGGTACTTTCTGAGACATTTCTTGGGACATTTAGATCCAGATCACTTGGAAAGGATCCATGGTCCCTGCATCATGGATAAGCCTTCAGGAGTATGAAACAGCGTAAGTCCAGAATCCTGGATTTGCTTCACCATGTATTACCACACACACTTTATCCCGCACTTCACAATTTTCCATACCAGCCTGAGGGGATCATAGTCCATCTTTCTCAGTTTGGGCATTAAACCCAGGTATTGATCCTCCTTTCATCTTCTCCCTTGAGTCCAGGTGAAAGTACTATTGTACCTTCTGAATTCATCACAGTGTGCAAACAATATTTATATGACAGCAAATCCATACAACTTACAGCTAGCAAAAAAAGAGGAAGCCCATCAGGTCCTTGCTAGAGGGCAAAGTAGTTCTCTCCTTTTCATATTTCAGAGCAGATTCTTTGCATTACATGAAACCAGCCATCACAGAATTTTCCTTGTTTTTTCTTGGGGGGGAGTTGTTTGGTTGTTTGTTTCTTTCTTCCTTTTTAAGATGAAAAAAACCAACATCGTGGATTCTAATGAGTGATTTTTATTTTTTTTTCTTAACAGTAATTCAGTTTTAAGTTGTTTGTTTTACAGTTAGCCTGGTCCTGCAGTATACTGCATACTTTCCATTATCCATAGGCATATGTATAAACTAATCAAAAGAATGGAAAATAAATATAAATCCTAAGCACTGCTACTGAGATTAGGGAAGGAGGATCTTGGTCTATCTGTGCCTTTCAATCATAAAATGATGGAATACACTACTGTGAAGTCTTTGAGCAATCCATTGGAATGTTTGTAGGGGGCTGGAAATGAGAATTACCCCAGAACAGCAATCTAAGACAGTCTGATATCTCCAGATTGAAAATAAGACTAGTAGATCTCCGATTAGACACTGAAAGTGTTTTTATTTTGGGGAGACTCATAAATTCCTAGAAGACTTCTCTGTTTTCCTTGATGTTAGTCACCTTGGTCTCCACATACCATAGTGTAGACTTCAGAGTGATATGTCTTACTGCTATAACTTGAGAGCAGTCAGGAAACAAGAAAGTTTTTGCTAGATAATGTCAATTTGAAATATTCATGGAAGTGTGTCAAATGTAGTTATATTTCAGTAAACTGAAAACTTGGTTGGTACCTTTGAGGGCTGCAATGGAACCCTGAATCACCTTGATGGGATGAGACTTTGGAAACCATAGGTGGTCTCAGGTCTCTTTTCTATACAGGTCTCTTTTCTATACAGGTAGGTGCTAAAGATTTAAATCAGACAACAGTTTTCAAGTATTCCCAATTCCTTAAATAGTATGTCATAATTCTGGCATGTATCTCAAGTTTGTTGTGAAAGTTTTGATGATTTGAGACCTCTGGGTTAACATCGGATATTCTTATCTTCTATGGATTCTGAGGTGGATGGAGGAATCTGGAGATTAAGAGACAGGCTTCCAATATTAGGAGCCACGTAAATAACCCTAATCAACAGATATCTTTGTATAAGAGGTATTAGTTCTTATCATGTTTTCTGGCTTCACATTGAGCCCTCTCAGGAGCACAGAAGCCTAATGTCCCCCACAGCCTGGTGGAATTAACTATCTAAAGGTCACAGATGAACATGACAAACTCATATGATGGTCAGATCAGAGTGGATAATCACAGAAGAACCTCTTTTTCCAAAACATCACCTGGTAGAGCTTTTGAAAATAAAAATTGAAAACATGAAAGCAATTGCAAATTCAATTTCAGCCAGCAGTATCTCTCTTGCATCCATTTTACTAATGTTGAGAGAGTCATTCCTGATGTGGAGACTGGAGGGTGATCAGCAAGGAAATTCAATTAGACTGGAGTTGATTAACCTGTGCATTACTCTGAAAATCACATTTATTATGTATCATGGATTTGCTGAACCCTTAGTCTGGATTGCTAAATCCATACAGTAAACATATTGGAGGAATCTGAAACAGTCTATTTTCCCACAAGTTCAGTAACCATATCTGTACAATTTTTCTAGAATCACATCATGGAAGAAGAAGCTGGCAGGACAATCAAGGTCTGGTTGTGCAGAGGAAAACAACAGATTTAGTCTCTCTGGCCACTGATCCTTTTTCTGCTCCCCGTTGTCTTCCTCATATCTTACAGCTCAGCAAAGAAAACTCACACTGGTGGGATGACGTACAAGTCTGCTGATGGCCAGATCTCTTCCTATCCAATAAAGTATTTCAGTATAAGTTTAGTTTCTAAATATTCAAAAAAAATCTTCCCTAAGTACTATTCAAATTATCGTGACAAATCAGGTTCTATGAATCTAAGCATCAATATTGGCTCATGTCAGAAATATGACACTCTCTACGAGCAACTGGAATGGGGTTGTGGTCTTGGTGGCTAGAACAACCAGAGAGTATAACTGGGGAGACTGGTATCCAGGGCCAGCTACTTGACAGACTGAGTGCCTGAGCCCAGATGAATCACACAGAAGCACAGAAGAATGGCTTGGGTTGGAAGGGACCTCAAGGATCATGAATCTCTAACCCCCTGCCACATGCAGGGCCACCAACCTCCACATTTAAAACTAGACCAGGCTGTCCAGGGCCCCATCCAATCTGGCCTTGAACACCTCCATGGATGGGGCATCCACAGCCTCTCTGGGGCAGCCTGTTCCAGCACCTCACCACTCTCAGATGCTGGAGGGATGACACTGTAAATGTATGTGTGTATATGTAAATGTATATATATACACATACTCGTTTCTGCTCAGCCAGCCGGAAAGGGGAATGGAATGAAGTCGTTGGTGCTGTGTATGTTGTTCATATGTGTACTCCGTGGATCTGCATGTGTTTTGTGTGGCCAGACATGTCTGTCTGTATGTACGTGCTGAATAGGTGTGCTGAGCATGTGTGCCTGCCAGGAACCTGGGCTCAGCCTGGATGCTGCTGGGATCTGGGCATGGGCCAACTCCAGTGTCAGCTTTCTCAGGTTGCTGGACTCATAGAATTCCAGAATGCTTGAGGTGATCAGAGACTTCTGGGGGTCAATTGGTCCAACCCCTGCTCAAGCAGGGACACCCAGAGCAGAGTGCTCAGGACCGTATCCAGGTGGCTTTTGAATATCTCCAACAAGGAAACCCTCTAACCTCTCTGGGCAACCTGTTCCAGGGCTCAGTTTCCTGCACAGTAACAAAGTGCCTGCTGATTTTAAGACAGAATTTCTTGTGATTCAGTCTATGCCCACTGCCTCTTGTTCTGACACTGGGTGCCACTGAAAATAGCCTGTCTCTTCTATTTGCATCCTTCCTTCAGGTAGTTGTAGCTGTTGATAGGAACACCCCTTTCTCTCCCCCAAAGCTGTCTTTACTCCAGGCTGAACATTTCCAGTTCTCTCAGCCTTTTCTGAGGAAGTTCTCCTGTTCCTTGATCATTTAGCTGGTCCTGCACTGGAGTCTTTCCAGCATGTCCGTTTTGCCTTCTCCAAAGAGTAATTATCAGCACCGACAGGACATCTCCACCAGGTACAGACGGAAGCCGTGTGGTCTGTCTGGCAGCCGAGTGTCACTGTCCCAGAAAAAAAATTCAAAGGAAGGAAAGAAAGGGTAAGCACAGTTACAAAATCCAGGCCATGATGGCAACTGCACCCATTGTTGTGAGCCCACGTGACCTGTGGGTTTCAAAGACTCAGCCCCCTTTCTTTTCCTTCCATCACCAACATAGAAAGTTCCTATCTTCTTACAGGAAACCTAGCCAACACTTCTTCTCTCCCACCTTCTCACTTTCTCAAATCTAATCTGTGATCAAATCCACCCACCAAAATCAGATGTCTTTCCAGGGATGAACTTTCACACAGTCTTAGAAGACATTTCCTAGTTCTGTGGTTGGAGAGAATGAAAAATTAATGCAGCTTGTTCTGCGTAGAAGCATCAGCCCCACTTTGTATTTATGCTAGATTCACAGGGATACAGAAATTAGAGATTAGAAAGCCCTGGGGAGACAGCTGCTCCAGCTAAGGGACTGTGCAAAAATATTGCCTGTACCACATTAAAGCAAGGAAGAGCTTTCATGAGCTGCCATGTTGTCCTTGTTTTCCTGTCATCTTATTCCTGAGACATGGGCGTGGGTACTGTCTTTTCCAGAGAAAGGAATTAATTTTAATGAGCAATCAAAATGTGTGGAGTTGAGGAACAAGCTCAAATTAAAATGTTATTATTATACGACGAAACACAGGCCTTTCACAGTGACATTTAAAGAGCCGTGTCTTTATTTTTGGTTACAACTGCACTGAGCTGATGTGAGATCCATCAACCTACCTGTCTAAGGAGCCGACCCAGATTAGACATATTTGTTTCAACTCTCAAGCTATTATTTAATTGTGGTTCTCATCTTAATGCCAACTGAATGCTGTTGAAAAATCTCCAATGGTTTTGGCTGAGTAGAACTAGGCTCCTCTCAGAGTATGTGCTTAAGGTCACTTGCTGCTCTCGGATATAAACACAGCAGAGGGCCACTGAAAGCAGTGTTGCTGATATATGTAAATAACTCTGGCAACAGCAGCTGACTCATTGCAGGAGTCTATCCATGGCCCACATTTAGCATAAAGCTCACTGATCCACTGTGTGGTTATCACCTGACTCTCATTTAGTTCTATTTTGTTGAACTTTCTGATGATACCGGAATGATGGGATGAAAAGTGCTATGTTTGTTGTAAAATTGTTGTCCTATGTTTTCCGAGCCCTGTGCCAGTGGCCAACATTGGAAAGAAAGTGACCTCCCTCTCTTTTTTTTCCTAACCAAGAGTCAGTCAGCATTTCTTCATGAAAGCTAAGACCTTTGGTCAGGGGTATGGCTCACTGCCCAGCACCCTCATTTGGTCTCTGCAGAGACACAGAAGGTGTCTTCAGGTGCTTCTTCTCTTGCGCCATGCCTCCTCCACTCTTCCCAGCATGGGGTGTGCCTCTGCTGTTCGCTTTGTTCGTGTCCTAGATTCACTCCGCTTCACAGAATTAATAGTTCAGCAAAGGGGCAGTTCTACATGAGGATTTAGAGGGCTCCTAAGCCACTGCTGCAACGATCTTTTGCTCTCACTTAAAAACAGAAGAGTGCTGGACATGAGAAGAAATCCACAAGGAGCAGGGAAAACATATTCATTTGCAGTGACTTGCTGATGGTTTTGCTGTCAAAACCTATGACCTGAATTACTGCCTGTACTGCCAGAGGGATTATTGGAAAGAGGATAGCTTCGCTGGGAAATCAGATTTCTGGGCAGAGCTTTTTCTAAAATAAAAGGAAAAAACTTATCTCTGGTAAGCAAAGAGGACATCCCTATTGCTAAACCAGGCTGAAGAGTGTAGCTGGTCCACGTGAACCACAAGTCAGGGACGCTGCAAACTGTCTTCATGCCCTCTTCAACTAAAGCACCCAAAACTTTGTTCCCCAATCTACAGTTCTTTGGATGCTGCTCTAGTTTCCAGTAAGCTGAAAAAATCACAGCCAAAGAAAAGGCTTAGGGTTGTTCTCACATCATCTCCCATTCTATATGAACATTCTCCAAAAGGAATTCTGCAGACATTTAAGGCTGCTGGAACCCTGGAGTTCTCTCTCAGATGATGTTTCAGAGATATTGTCAAAATATTGGGTGTGGAAGAACTTCCAGAGCGGTTGTGAGCATGACAGCCTTCCTCCTGCCCAACTGTTGGGGATGCATTGCCAGGAGGACAGCTGAAAGGTTCAGCCACACAGTCCCTTGGGTGGTCCACAGGACTGACTCGGATGCTCTGCTCATCCCATATTTATCATTGTGTAGTCTTACATGCTTTGCTGCAGGATAAGGTCTCTTCCTGTTATTTTTCCCTCGTTTTGAGACAAAAATAAAACAAAAATCTACAATGATTGCCATAGGCTCATAAAATCATTAAGGTTGGAAAAGACCATTAAAGTCATCCAGTCCAACCATCAGCCCATCCCCACCATACCCACTAAACCACGTCCCTCAGTGCCATATTCACCCTTTTCTTGAACACCTCCAGGGACGGTAACTCCACCACTCCCCTGGGAAGCCCATTCCAATGCCTCATCACTCTTTCTGGGAAAAAAATTTCCCTAATATCCAACCTGAATAACAATATCTTGTTCATGCTGCATGCTGCCTTGAGCTATTCTCTCTGGAATTTACAAGGCTCCTTGAGCAGCTTGAGCTCTGCATCCTGAACAACCCTGCTGGACCAAAAAGGAAAATCATATCATACTAAATACTGCTAACAAACTTGTCTCAGACAGGTGTCCTGGAGATGTCAAATACTGCAGCTCTTCAAATGCTCTAAAATCACTATAAGTGAATTTTGTTGGTTTACGAACTTTTCAATATTTAGCTTTACCTTTTAGTTTTCCTGCATAAAGCATCACTTGATGAACTCTAAAGGGTAAAGTTTAGGATACAAACCATAAACAATAAAAACCTCAGCAAATAAGTTCAGGTAAGTCATTAACACTGGTGTTTATGCATCTTTACTTAGAAATCAACATTCCCTATTTCAAAAATATTTTTAACTATATAAAGATGAAAAGATCTTTTCAGACCACTTTCTATTCTAGTGAATGAAGTCATTAAATATCAAAGGCTTCAGTGTTTATCTAAAGTAACACTTCTGCTATTATGCTTCTGAAAATTGGATGCCGATAGACTCATGACTTCAGCAAGCTGGAAAATCTTCCCTCATGATGTTGCCCTTTGTAGAGATAGCAGTGTCTTTTTCACTCTTGCTCATAGACACCCTTGTTGACTCTTTAAATACTGTGTCTGACTTTGGGGAGGAGTAATTTTTGAGGGATAAACAAAACACATTTTTCTTTAGGTGTGTTTTGGCATATTTTGACACACTGCCCTGAAAACAGGCTGATGAGCATTGACACTTTTTCCCTCTGGAGTTTCAGCTGTGATGGTAGTGTTCACACTGAAGCTTTGTCTATAAAGGGGGATTAGCTTTGATCTCAAAAAGCCATCTTTCCCTGTCCTTTAAGACAAATCCCTTTTCTTGAGTGAATGTTGGTATGACTGGAATCAATATGTTTGATCCTTCAAATATTACTGCTTTCCCAGTAAATACTATGTACACTTCCCCCACACATATTGCAGACCCCTGCTCAAAATCCTGCTGTAAGCTGCATCCTACATCACCAGGTTATGCTTAGTCAGAGCATGTGGTAGTTTTCAATACGTAGGTTGGTAATGGCATCAACAAAAGTCCTTTGCCCTACTGAAACCTGGGCTAACCTCAAGTATAAACCACTGGTGACATCTTGAGTGGCATTTAGGGAACACTTCAAAGGCTTTAAATCCTTGTAGATGCTGATTTAACTGGTCTACATGTAGAAATTGATAGTGCTGTGGCTATACAGATAGAAGTCTCTAAAAGTCCATTACTCAATTGCTTTGAAATTCATATGTTATCTCTAAAAATGAAAGGCACTGACATGATCAAGCATAAGTGAAAGTCAGCATGCTTTAAGTTCGTAAATTAAATAGCTGATTAGATAACTTGACCTTGGAATCAGGAAAGAGATTCACATGAATTTCCATTGCCGCCCTGTGCATGTCTCCTTTCACAACCTTCTTTCAAAAAATGTCACAGCTTAGCCTCTCTATCAAATACTCCATTACATCATGGCTCACCTTCTTCTCTGTCTTTTCTCATTAAAATCTATTTATTACATTAATGAAAACATTTTTGTCAAGATCCATCCACAAATGCAGAGAACAAAGTGCCAACATACTTCAATGGAAGCTAAAGCAGAAGGATTTTTCTCTTACAGCCATGTGCTTATTTTCCAAAATGTTATGTTTGCATGTCAAATTGGGCAAAGTGTTTCAACTGAACAATATGTATATATGTATGTATGTGTATATTGTACATATGTCTAGAATAATTTATTATCAGTTTTCTTTTCTTGCCATAGTTTATGGCAGCCTCATATTCTGTAGGATAACTAGGTTCAATTTGTATCCTCCAGAATAACACCCCAATTGTAAAACTACAAAAATCTATATTTGCTCTTTTGCTGAAGTTGTTCTATTTTGCATAAAACATCTGAATTTTAACTAGCATAGCAATAGAAACCCAGATGGCTTACTGCCTAGGTGAATCTCTGAGTATCTGACACTGTTGAACCCTCTCCTCCTATCCTTCCCCTGTTTTCTAGCTCAGGGAATAATTATTTAATCTGCAAAAGAAAATATTATTAAGAAAAACAATAAGAAGAAAACAAATTGCAGATGCATCCACAGTACCATGGGAGATGTAATTTAGGGAGCTGGTGAAAGCTAAACCTGTTTTTTTTTCATGTAACTCTCTGTAGATTACATTATTATAAGTGATATTATTATATTAGCAACGTTTTTATATCACCTTCTGTAGATTGGTACACTTACACCAGGGTACTGGGCTATCTGGAAATTCAGGCTTCCATGGTATCTTGACCACTTTGTGATGGATGTCATGGGCACCTTTTCTACCCATGACTGGATACCAGCTATGCAGCTGGAAGGAAATATAAGGGCCCGGGATTCCCTCTTAGAAGGACATATTGAAGGATTGAACAGGTGCAGACGCTTGCCCTAGTTTATTTGACAGTTCCTTGTAATACTTATTGATGCTTTCACCCAGTCTGAAAATGCAAGGCAAACAGAGACTCAGAAATAGGCTATAGTCATGCTAATAGTTTCCCTGAGTCAAAAACATCCAGGAAATAAAGGGATTTTTGTCCACTGTTGGTTTGGTGTCAGTTAAGCCTGACATGTCGACTGATGCCTTAATGGGAGAAAAGTGTTAATACATAGTTCCACTCATCTAGAGAGATGATCATTGAGATAGCCTGTAAAACATTTAACAGATGCAGTGCTATTGCTGGTAATTCCCTCCTTATCCAAGAGTATCTCAGAGGCTAAGCCAATATTTGGACAGCCTGAGCCCGTTCATTACTACCTTCAGTAAACCTCCAACACAATGTTAATATATCACCTTTTTCATTGGTGGTGTGAGAAAATAGAGAACAGAAACATGAAGAGGTTCCTCTCACATGGTTTGTTGCATTTTAAACTTCATGATGAAATTCTGTCCTTGCTAACCATTATAGGTCACCCATTTTCAACCTGTTCTGAAATCCTTTACCAAACTAGTTGCTTAAGTTCATATTAAACACGAAAGAGAAAAATTAAGGACAGGAAAGTGAAAGAGTTTCTCAGAGGCTTGGGGAATCTTAGAGATACAGAACAATGACTTCACCATGTGAATTTCCTGAAAGCAGCAACTGAAAGCAGGCTAGCCATGCTGCTATAGTCTTCCACCTAGGTAATTAATCCTCCTTGAAAAGCAGGATAACCTAGGCTGGGAAGCCTGACTGTCTTATTCATGACTGCTGCAGAATCTTTATGTGCTATTGCACTGCTCTGTGTAGGTACCTTCTGATGTACAAGCTTCACTTCTTTCACTAGAATTAATGCACCAACATGCAGTTACTATGGTGATTTACACTACCTAACTATTTTAGGCTACTCCCAAACTCACGTGTGAGCCAGTTCTTGCTGTCCCTGAAGTTTGTTGGCACCTGACCATATCCAGATTGCAAGCCAAAATATAAGCATGGAATGTGAATACAACTAAAACAGGGAATTGTGCTCTTCAGTAGCTTTGGACTTGTTTGGGTATCCCCATGTACCTATATGCTCCATACACGTACAGGGGACAATGAAAACGAGCTTTGGTCTTAACGAAGAAAACAGCAATGCAATCAATGTCTTCTGAACTCAATGCCTGTGTATGCTGCTTTTGTTTTGCCAGGCTCCTGCCTTAGCACAGGAAGTAAAGGTGCTTCTGTGTTCTGTTCTCAACTATAAAAGGTCAGGCTTCGTAGATGGAATTCACCCCAAGATAAGAGCCCCGAAGTCTCTGAAATACCTGGGATACTGAGGCACTTCATATCTCCAGGACTTTGTGACATCGAACAGATACTTACATTGGCCCTCTGCATTAAAAGGCTCAAACTGTAAGTACCACAAGCAAGTAGAGGACTTCCAAAGGATCTGCTTGTGGCTATGAAGAAGGTGAACTTAATGAAAACTATGATTTGCTGTTCATCACCTCCTCAGCTACTGATGGTGTATGGCTTTACTCTGCTGCTTGTTCACAATCCCTGGAGTCTCTGTACCTGAACATTGCCATGGTGATTTTATTTCACTGAACTTTTTCTTTAGAAATAAATCTTAGTGTCCACTGATGGCTTAGTCAGCAGATTTGCTTCCCTGGTGCAGCTCACTCTGGCAGATGGTGCTGTTGCATATTCTGAAAAAGAACAGAGTTGCTCTGATTTACTATAACGAGGACAGCCTTCCTGCTATGGTGGCACAGAGACGTTTATTTTTTCCAAGATTAGGGGACATCTGTAGAACTTCTACTGACAGGAATGTGCTGCTGTAGCAGGCTGTATGCAGAAGCACCCTTTCATTGCTCAAATGGCTTTGTCTGCAGCTGCATGCTGCCAGAAGGAGGAAAATCTGTTTTCTGTTAAAAAAGAAAAGCAAAAAATGGTGATAGGGGGGTGCTGAGTCTTCCCATCAGGTCTGCTTCTTAGCTTACTTGCGGTTTAGGGCACCAACCAATGTTTGACCAATACAGATTGCCAGCTTGGAAAATTACGTAGATTTTGAAAAGAGTCTGTAGATGCAAAACTGTCACCAATACAAGAAAATAAATAAATAATAAATAAATGTGTTGGACTCAAAAGAAGTTGTAAGCCTAAGCAGTCGGGGATTTTCAAATCCCACTTTCTGCGTTTTCAGATATTGACTAGCTTCGAAAACCACTGCAGAGCTTATGAATGTCCTTGAGGACTTTATCTACAGAGGTGCTTCAGATAGCTTTCAATATTCTTCCAACTCCCAGTGGGTCTGAAGCACCTCAGCTGCTCTCCAGGACTGGAGGAGGCCGCAAGTTTCAGTTCTCTGTGGAGACGTGTGACAGTGACAAAATTCTGCTTAAGAGTTCTGGGCATGAAGAGCACTGAATTGTTTGAAGAGCTTCAAAAGTGTTTCCTGGTGATGGGACTGGTGTGAGAAAGCGCAAAGCCTGCAGAGAGGGTAGGCTTCAAAACAGTGAGTTCCCTCTGCAAGCATCAAGCCAATGACATCAGGATACATTTGTATATTGTTTTAACCAGTCTATGCATCACAGTGACCATGCAACAACAAACCTGCTGGGGGATGCACTGATGTATCTGAGCCGTCAGCTCTGTCAAATCTCTGCACTTTCAAATGAACTGTCTCCTGTGAAACCTCCTATTTCACAGAATGGAGAAGACCAGCTGGTTAACTTTGGTTAACTTGCTGCATTCCCTCACACAGACCTTCCTCTTATATTTCTTTTTTTCTTTTTTTTCTTTTTTTTCCCCCAGTGAATTTATTTTAATGCTATTTAAATTGGAGGAATCCTCTGGCTGCTCCCATGTGCTGTAAATCTGCTGCCCACCCAGCAGTGAACAGCCCTTCCCACCAAAATAACAAAAGAAACAGAGAAAGAAGCTGAGAAGTAGATGGTAATAAGATCTGAACTACACTAAGAGATTATTATTTTAAGAAGCTTATTGTCCATTCTATCTTCTAGTACAGACTACCTGCCATTAAATCTGGAAAGGAATTTGTTCTTTTCTCTAACACACAGCAGTGATTTTTGTCTCACTGAAATATAATACAGGTAACTGCCCTGTTCAAGACATACCTGCGTGCTCCCAGTACTGCAGATCAGGAGTCACTGCTGTTTTTAACTGCTTAGGCAAAGAAAAAGGCAAAAGTATTTCCCACTAAAAGTAGAAGCAGAAGACTGGGCAAAACAAGCAAACTAACTAAACAAAGACATTGTGTGGAACTGCACAGTTAGTCTTGCTTTTTCACTGTAGGTTTGACATAGGCTCAGTCTGAATTGCACAATTACCTGTTCACCTCACCAGTAAAATAAATTACGTAGCTGTGCCTCTTCACATTCATTGATGTGCAGTCCAACCTACCTACATTGGAGAAGAAGAACAGCAGAGATCTTGTCATTCAAAACACTTCATAGTTGTGAAAGCTTCTGCTGAAATGGAAATCCTTATTTTTGCAGAGCAGGAGCTAAACCACAACTAGAAAGCAAAAGGCCTGAGGAGCACTGAATGAAATCTTAGTCATTGACAAGCATAAATAGGACAAGAATAAGAGTAACAGCGGTAGTAAGGCTGGAAGGGGTTGTGGTGGTCACCTCAGCTGACATTCTTCATGAAACACACCGTTGTTTCACCCACATCAATCCCATGGCTCATGGCTTGACCATAAGCTAGTCATGCCTGCTAGATGCCACGCGTGTGAGCCACTGTGCATACTCAAGGTGGAACAAAAGCTTCCTGGTCTAAGGCTCTAACCTTCTGGTAAGCTTTTGAACCATAGAATCACAGAATGACCTAGGTTGGAATGGACCTCAAATCCTGCACAGTTCCAATCCCCTTCCATTCACTGGTTGTCCCCCCACCAGGCCATCCATGGTCCCCCATCCAACCTGGCCAAAACACCTCCTGTGGTCCCCTCCTCTTAGGTCCAACCTTGGCACTGTGGAATGCTATAAACAACATCCCAAGACAGTCAAGCACTGAGTAACACATGAACCATACGCTGTCCCAAGGGTAGGTCTAGCGAACAGCATAGCTCACTTATCTGTCATTCTCACTAATTGGCTTCACTGTGAGAAACTTTCACTTTATTTGTATCGCAATTTAGATTCACCTCGCAGATAGCACTCCTCACAGGGTACAGTAGATTGGGAAATATAATCTGAACTGTGCTTTCACGACCTATGTTCGTATCTACATTTGCAGTGGTGCAAAGAGCGTAGCGTAAGATGAGCTTAAAGATCTCTGACATCAAAATCTGGTTTGATTGGCAGGATGCAAGAGCTGCACAGAGCCTGATCTCCATCTGACATGGCTTCTGCTTCTTGGCTGCAAGCCGAGCAGCTGAAGCCTCTCCTGGTCCCTTAATGTGCTGTGAGCCATGGGCACTGCCTCTCCCTTTGAGTCTCTGCAGCACTTTGCAGAGCTACCAGACAGCTCAGGGGACTGCTGTAAGCCCCATTGGGGACACATGATGTGGGTGAGCTGGAAGTCTTGCCATGCATTCATTGCACTCTGGGGATTCTTGCTGATTTTCACAGCCAAATGAAAAAAATGCCAAATGCAAAATCCATGAATTAGGCCATCCCCAAATCCCCAAACCAACATTAAAATATTTCTTTATTCAATGCTGTAATAAATGTTGCAAAGTTTTTATATGCCTTCTGCTTTCTGAACCTTCTGGGCACATTCGGTACACTCATCAAAGCTAGAAATATGCTTTTTCTTTTAACTTACTTGATCTTCCCCAAACCACCTATTTCCAGAAATAGGGAATTTCAGTGAAGCACCAGTGATAAGCGCAATGTCAGACAGCAGTGTTGATGCACAATATTTGCCCAGGTAGTGGCAGTGATTTTTTCCCCTTCAGGTCTTGTTACAGATGAAGACATTGCACATACCTGTTCTAAAGCTATCACATAGATAGTGCACATTATACAAGTAATTTGAGTGCTTGACATTCAAATATGATAATTTAGCTTTCTAGAGCTGTGCATTAAAATAAAAGCTATTTCCAAAGTCCAGTCATAACATGCATCCAATAACATCCACAAAAACAACATCAGAGTTTAAATTCGAACTCCATACTCTTCAGTTTGCAGAATCGCACTCCAGTTCTGCATATGCTACCTTGGGAGCTGAGGATCCATCTGAAAAAGTCTATAAATTTGAAAAATAACTCTCATAAAAACTAATGTGATTTATGTAAGCACATTAAGGGGAAAATACCCTGAACAGTTGGTTTAAGTGCTTAGGCTTCCTAAACTTAATATTTCCATATGGTTACATTGTAATTTTAGATTTTTAGTGTCTTCATACCCTTCTCTGTTAAATTTGAGAAACAAATCAAGGTACCAGCACAAAGAAATTAAGATTAAGGAACGAAGATGCTTGCAATGAGTATTTGATTGCTCCCACACAAAGCTATGATTCTTCCTGCAAATTTCCTTAATCCTCTAGGAAACATTGTTCCAATTGTCACAGGATTGTTTGTGAGATGTTGCAAGCAAGTGATTATAAAATTCTTTCAGTATAAATGGCATACAGAAAAATAAGGGGAGAAATGAACACCATACATTTTATTTTATATTTTTTAATGCGGGATCATATTAGCTAAGTAAAGATTAGCTTTAAAATTCCAGACAAGGCTTGAATTCTTGCTGAATATTTCACACCTTTAGCACTCTCTTACTTTTCCCACACGATTTTCACTTCTGCCTATCCTTTGGTGGCTTCGCAGTGAAACACCACTAAAAACCTGTTTTATCTGTAGCACAAAAATTGGCTCAGGTTCCAGTTTGTAACTGAAGGCAACAAACATCTTAAAAATGATTATTTAAGCCAGCACAATCCATTGCATGAGCCTTCCCGAATCAATCAGAGCCCACGTTGTATCGACTTAGCCTATGCTGATCCCTACTGACTGCAACTAAATGGATATAAATCACCTTTACAACAATGCAGAGGGATGTGCAGGCAGGTTTTGTGGTCTCACCTGTATCACCTCAGCTTACTGATCAAAACAGTGTGCAGCAGAACTTAAGGAAAAACAATTCTTCACAAGGAATCTCTGCTACAATCCATTTTGATTTCCCAAAAAGAAAGCCATGGTACAAGCAGATTGAAAATAGGTAGTGCAATCTGTGTGTATCGAACTTTTCTACAGGTAAAGATGAAGTTGATGTGAAACAATGTAGTGAATGTAGGCTACAGCTTGGTTCTACAGCGTGACCTGGGCATTTTCAAGGGACACAGCCATAGGTAAGAAAAAAATGGCAATACGGCTTCAGAAGTGCTGTCCATTTTCCTAAAAGTGTCTGCAATCAGGGATAGTAAATGTATGAGAGAGGAGAAGGCAGGGATGGGGAGATACTAGGCAAGAGAGAGGTACAGGCAGAAGTAGGTCACACCTGAGCTGTTCCTATGATTTGTGGTAGAAGACCTCCAACAGGAATAAGCAGGATCGGAAATAAACAATCCTCATTTCTCCTTGCCAGCTACACTTACATAAGTTCCTCCTGAGCAGTGGCTGCTGCCCAGGTGAGTAAGCAATACATCATCACGTAATAGTGATAATATTTATCACATAAGAGCTTAAACAGGGTTGTTGGTCAAGAGAAGGGATTTACATTACTTCTTTCCTGTAGACTTAATAAAATTCTATGAGAGTGATGGGTAACACACTGACACTTAAACACATCTCATCTAAAATAAAGGGACTTCTCCAGCCACAAAAATCCTTTGTCTTTTGTTGCAGAGATTGTGCAATTCTCTGGTTGTCTTCTTCAAGAGGGAGAGAAAAAAAGGAGAAAAAAAAAAAAAAGAAGAAAAAAAAAAAGTTGGATTCATTGCTCTCTGCTTTACAACTTGACAGATGTTTGTATTTATTTAAAAAAAAAAAAAAAAGAAAAAGAAAAATTTGGCAGCTGTCTGACTGGGCTAGTGGCTGAGCCTGGTGTGATTAGATACAGCTGAGCAGCTGATGCTAGAAAACCAAGTTGGCTGAAAGGAGCTGTGGTGCTGCAGGGGATGTTAATATAGGAAAAAAAAATGGAAAACATATAGAACAAAAATACCAAGATTAATAGTTACATAATACAGTCTTTTTTTCCAGGAAGATCATGAATATTAAGGTGCTTTCTCATTCTTACCACATACTCCTCATTAAGAAAGTACAATGAATGCAAAATACAGACTGTGGTCAACATGCATATTGAAATCCAGCCATATCTCCCTTGTCAAATTTTCAATGAACCACCCCAGCGTAGTCCCAGCACCTAGGAGTGAGGCATCCTGGTACACGGATATTAAAGTCATGCTTCTGCTCAAGATGTTCCTAAGTCTTATTTGTGTGAGGTGCAGAGGAAATGATTCAAAGCTGGAAAAATGACAGCTGGAAAGAGAGATCCATCTTGCCTAAATACACTGGTCTCCAATGCAGGCTTTGACACAAGAGGTAGTCACCACAGGGTTCCTTGATTGTTGCTAGAAAGAAATAGAAATGCTGTGAGGCATTCATCTTGTCTGTTTCAAACATCCAGTTCAGGATGAGATGAATTTCACTCCGGAAGGACTCATTTCTCTGCGCTGCCTTCAAAGGGAGATGATGGCGAGCAGTGCTGTACAGCCATCTGTTGGGTGGAAGATCACATCTGGTCAGAGGTACCCACCTGAGAGACAGGAAAAACTCAGTCTACTTAATTCATTAGAATCAGATCATGGTGCTAACTTGGTTATAACACAGAAGACCTTTGGATGAAGACATTTGTTTCGAGTGGATATTGTTATCCAAAAGAAATAAACAAAAATTAACAGGTGGAGGCTGAAACAATCAGACACATGCAAAAATCCAGAAGGTTTCATTTGTAAAATGATTGAGAAAGCCCAATGTCAGGTGACGATATCTTTCAAAAATACCTCTTTAGGCCAATTTAACCTAATAAGGGCTTCCTGGATAAATTCCTGTGGACTGGGTTGCTCCAGAAGATAAAGATGACTTGTCCAGATCATTTGGCTTATCTGTCTTAAATTTATTTTGAAGCTTGCATACTGAAAAGTCCACACTCTTTTCCACTCTGCTGGAAAACTAATAAACACAAAGAAAATAAACAAAACAATCAAAAAGCCCCCAAAACCCCAAGCAATCCAGCCAACCAACCAAACAGAAACACATGAAAATGCAGCAAATTCCTTCATCTGCTAAAAAAGAGACCTAATCTTTTCTGACCATAACTATACCTTATGTAGTTCTGAGAATGATCTCAAGGATTTGATCTGCCTCAGTTAGGAAGAACTTCACAAACCAAAAGGAACAAGTTGTCTGAGGTGCCATTCCAGGAAAGAATGGCGTATTGTTCTTTTCCCTCTTTTAAGAGACAGATGGAGATTTGAGAGACTGAGTGTGTTCAGCCAAAAAGAAATATTTGCACTGGACTGTGCATGTCAGGCTCAGTTCAGATCTTAGTAGAGATTTGCATCCCTTCTCAAAGACATGAGAGCTTCCCAACAGGTCGCTATCTCAGCTCCTAATGTGTCAGAGAGGAGCAGCTGGGGTATAATCCAGCTTCATACTGGATAGGTTCTTGATGCATGGTGGGATCTGATAGGAACGATCACAGTGTAGGAAATACAGATACTGCTCAGTAATGGCAGCACGTGGGATTTAATACAGAACAAAGAAGAGAACAGAGAAACAGCGTCTTACACGTGGCAGAATGGGTGGATTTCTGAAGTCAAGAGGGGAAGGGTATGTCAGTGAGAAAACAAATGGAGATACAGTGGGAAAAAAGGACACTGTGATAGCCCAGCATTTTACTTCTTAGACGATTGTTTCCTTGTGTGAGATCTGCATTCCTATGATGTGTAATTTACACCAGTTAAGGTTTAGATAGAAATGCTAATGATGTGGATGGCAGAAGAAAGGAAAGATATAATGAGTGTCCTACCGAATAAAAGATGAAGGCAGATTGCTGCTTGATGTAAATCATCATAAATCCACAGAGTTGCTAAAAAGCTGCTTTATGCTGAAGGTGCAGCCCTAACGTCTGCAGCTATTGACTGATCAAGTTTCAGTGTTCAGGGAAGAAAGTCCTCCTGCAGTAATGGGGAAAGAAAATGGCAAAGGCATTGCAGCCCTGTATGAGTTCATGGAGCTCACTTTGAAACACATCCTTTTTTAATTAACAGTGGTGAGAATGGAATGTCAGCCAGTACCACAGCAGGGTCTTTTTCCTCTCATATCTTGATCAAAACTTCTTTTGACTTCTCAGACTGCTCAAAGTACAACTGAAGGAAGGAAAAAACAGTAAAGACAAAAAGTGTGTTCAGTGACACAAACTAGCAGTAAAACTAGGAAAACAAACAGTAACACCTATTTTGCTGTAAAACATTACCATTCAAACTAGCTTTATTTTTTATTTTTAATTGAAAATCATTCTTCTGCCAAAACCACAATATTTAGAAACTATAGTTTGGAACAACGTATCTGTGGGAAACTTTAACGTTGCACAGCATGTGACTGATAATGTGAAAATACTAATATCTGATCTCAGTGGCATTTCCCACAACAAGCAGCATCCTTATGCAGCTTCACTCTGTCTAGTTGTAACCTCAGCACTCTCACAGGGGCAAAGCAGGCCACCCTCAGCCCCTTAGAGAGGTTGGAAAGGGTGCTGGATGGTGGCCCTGTTGGGAGCAGCAGAATTCCCGCCAGGCTGTGTAACATCTTTTGTTTCTTACTCTTTTCAGTGCAATGGATGCCACCTGTTATGCTGTATCTCCTTGAGCATACACAGCATCAAGCCACCTTTGCTTATATAAGGATATTAAAGTCAGATCCATTAAGATCAGTCGTTTACTCATACAGGAAACTGTATTATAAAATTTTTCCCATAAATGCATCAAGCCCTGTATGTAAACACCACGAGTTTGCTCTCCCTTCTCCAGTGGAGGCTTTTTTTGGACATCATTTTGTCTTGGTTTGTAGCATTATTTTAATTCACAGTCTCAATGTATTCACCTGCAGCTACCACTCATTGCTCCTTTAGCTGCTACACATTTCCCCCTTCTCTGCCATTTACTTCCCAATTAATCGACAGCAATCGGATTCCCCCACAGCTTTCATTTCACTAGGCTGAGCAAATCTCATTTGCCCATTTCACGGCTCCATCCTGCTGGCGGCTTAGAGTCATCTCATATACCAGAATTTTTCCCCTCTTTAATTGGAAGCAAATGAAGAGCTGCTATAGCAAGGCAGATGGTTCTATTCATTCCTAAGGGTAGGTTTCACCTCATTTCACTTGGTCTAAAGTGCACATTGTCAGCTCCCTCAAATTTGCTGACTGCTTTCCAGCCATGAAGCAACCCCCAGTCCAAGCCTTTCTACAGATCCAGGGAGACAGTAGAATATTGGGAACAGTGCAAAGGCCTGATAGCCTTGGATGAGGTTTATTTTGAGCCACAAGTATATTTAATTAACAGTGGTGAATGTGAACTGTCAGCATATAATGCAGGATGGACCCTCTTCCCCATATCTTCATAAGAAGCTAATTTGAATCCACGCTTACATAAAGAACAAGTAGTTTGACTCTCTGTCTGTAACTTCTAATAGCTTATCCTCAGCACACACACATTTTGACCCACCAGTCTCATTCACCCCTAGCTTCTAATAAAATCACCAGTAATCCCAGTAGTACCAGTCCACCTGCTTCACAGAATCACAGAATGGCCAGGGTTGGAAGGGACCTTGAGGATCATGAACCTCCAACCCCCTGTCACAAGCAGGGACACCAACTTCCTGATTTAATACCAGAGCAGGCTGCCCTGGGCCCCATCCAATCTGGCCTTGAAGACCTCCAGGGATGGGGCACCTATAACCTCTCTGGGCAGCCTGTTCCAGTACCTCACCACTCTCATAGTAAAGAACTTCCTCCTGACATCCAACCTAAATCTTCCCTCCCTCAACTTAAAAATCATTTCCTCTTGTCCCGCTGTAGTCTACCCTTTCAAAGAGTTGACTGCCCTCCTGTTTGTAGGCTCCCTTTAGATACTGGAAGGCTGCAATTAGGTCACACCGCAGCCCTTTTTTCCTCCGTGCTGAACAAACCCAGCTTCCTCAGCCTGTCTTTACAAGCTTTATCAAAGACCATCTTCCTGCTTCATCAAAGACCAGGTGAATACAGTTTGCTACATTAATCTTTCCTCAAGAACCACTCTACATCTCAAATACACTTTCAAATTTTTCTTGTTTAATCTCCTTCAGGTAAATACAGGTTGCCTTTTATCCAACTAGCTACGTATGTCGTATTTTTCTCCAGATCCTAATGTTTCCTTCTGAATTTGTTCTACAACTGTAGAAATCTTAGATTAACTGCCCTCTACGTTTTAAAAGAAATTTCCTTCCAACTTCCTCAATGCAGGTTATAATGTAAGTGCTGCATCCATCTGCTTTACAGAAAGAGTATTTTCAAGTCTTTGAATTCTTTTGTCGGGCTCTCATTTCTGATCATTAAAGCAACTCCTTAGTTCATCCAACTTTGGCCTTCTGAAATCAGGTACTCATAGTTATAATCTTGATTTTCTTTACCTAAACTACACTTTAAGTAGAAAAAGGTCACTATCAGTTACTTCACAATCATATGCTATGACAAGTCCTTCCATAGCAGCTGATTTGTTAACATCAGGTTAAAAAAAAAGCACTGTGAATAACTTAATGCTGCCTTAGTAAGTAGGTCTGCAGAGAAATAATACAACCTAAATATTTTCCAGGCTACATCTGGGAGATTTAATTTTTCCAGACCATTTAAATTTCTAGACTCTTTTTTTTCCCTTCTAGTAGCATCTCAGATACTCTGTTCTACATGGAGCTGTGGGTTAACATCAGCACTACCCCCAGCCCCACTGCTCAGCTGCATTCCCTGGAGCAATTCTGTCTACACCATTTATCCCTGCTCAGCTTGTCCCACCAGCTGAAGGGATTGTGCAATTTATCTCAACACTTACACCTGGCAAGACAAAAATCTCTCCTATTCTATGTAGCTTATTATGTTGCTTTTTTACCAATGAGTATAAATGTGGTTCCACAGTAAATTAAGCTGTGACTAACATCTGTCAGGTGTGGCTCACTGTTCTTCTCATTGTTTTCCTAGGGGATGACTTCCACACACAATTAGTGCTTTGTTTTCTTAGTGTGTTTAACTTAATACAGTATGTAGAGCCCTTGTAATGTGTGGAATGTCCTTTGAGGGAGAATATTTATCTCAAAAACTGCATGGTGGCAGAGTTTGTGTGCTTCTGTGACATTCAAGAGAGATGAAACACTTAGCTGGTACTGATGAGACAAGCACACTAGCCTGACTTTGAAAAGGTTCTTCTATGTTACTTTATTTATTTTGTTTGAGTCACAAATATATATATATATATATATATATATATATATATATATATAGTCAAAATGTTTCTTTAACTTCTTTAACAGGCTTTGCTTGCCATTCTTCTTGTGGGCTGGAGACTCAAACACAAATCTAATAGACACTTTAACCTCACCAAGATTTGTTTTTCTGAGTCTAAATCTAATCTCACCTTCCAGTTTACTCCTGATTATCCTGGGGGTAGCTGCAATGAAATGAAATGATGCTAATAACTGCACAGTCAGTTAATGCATCAGTTTTCAAATCTTCGGCTGAGAACAGATGAGGATTTTGAGCTGAAGTGGCTGAGGCACTGTAGGCTCCAGATGCAGAAAGGTAAATCAGGTGAATTTTACTCTTGATCCTTTCTGTAGGTGGCATCTGAACTACCTAAAATGTTTTTTATGTTGGGGAGACTGTGCATGTTACATGTGTATAAAACACTCCAAAAGTATTTCCACCTGAATTTAACCTCCTTTATTCTAACAGATGTACTACAGTTTTATCTAATTTATAATATACTCAAAGTGTTTTATTCCTATCTTCTGTTTATTATTTCTTTTGAGCTTTATATTGCAGAGAAAGCAACAACAAAAACCCACAATACTTATCTGTGAGTATAAAAGCAAGGCAGTATTTCATAGCTAGGATTGTTTTTTTATGTGAGTTTGCTGAGGGCTTGGCTTGAGATCCAGACTTGCTGCATATTTCTGATAATCAAGCTTCTGGTATTTACTGTGCGTATTTATGTGCTACAGCACTGAAACGTTTTTCTGACTTTTCTAGGTATTCACTGAGAGCAAGTTGTGCCATATCACAACCTCTATCCGTACCAAATGTTTTCATATCCAGTGCTAAGGAGTCCTAAAAGCTAAAAATGTTCTCTGTATTATAATTTGATCTCAGAAGAAAACATGCTCTGATATGAAAGCCATCTCAGATGCAGTACTGCACCCAGATGCTGAGACCACCAGCCATGTATCAGTTCCACTCAACTCTTGCAGACTTCTTGCTGTTTGAACTCCAACATAAGCCAGAGAAAGGTGTTGCATACTTTTTTTGGTTCTTTCCTCTTTGCCTTTAAAGCCCTCCAATTCCAGAGTCTAATTTTGGGCATTTTGAAGACTGAGGACTTGATCTAAAACCTTGTTCCAAACCTCTGAGCAATTCTCAGGAACAGAGAACCAGCTGCCATTTGTATGTTTTGGATTAGAGGTCAGGATCGCAATTATGCAAAATCCAAAGTGAGATAAGACATAAGTCTAATACATTGTCTGCAAAAAATAAGCCAACACCTGAAATCAAAGAGTCCACCAATTATGGCAAAACCAATTGTCATCAGATACTTCTAAAAAGTTTACAATCTTGTTTTCACTATGTACAAGGGCATTTCCAAAAGTAATGCCTCCTATTTTATTATGCTGTCCAACAATGTTGAAGGCAGATGTTGGTGATATGGCAGTAGAGGTTGAACCTTCCTACCATTATCTCATTACATTTTGTTGCAGTGTGAGAAATGGCAGTAGAGGGGCAGAAGGTATGAATCCCAGAATCATAAAATCACCAACACTGGAAAAGACCTCCAAGATCATCCAGACCAGCCATCCACCTATCACCAATACTTCCCACTAAACCATGTCCCTCAGTACAACATCCAAATGTTTGTTGAGCGGCTCCAGGGTCAGTGACTTCACCATCTTTCTTTATGGAGGAAAAGTGTGTCATTTAATTCCTCCCTGAAGAAAAAATGGTACCCACTGACATTCATGGACACTTGCTGAACTTCTACAGAGACCAAACAGTGGATATGAGCATGGTGAGGCAGTGGTAGTGTATTTTAGCAGTGACAACAGTGACAGTGACAATGGGTCACCTCCAATGGAGCAAATTCTTATGAGTGCAGCATGCTCACTCTTGCTCATCAGTGGCTGAATTGCAGAGCTAATGGTGGTGACTACGTTGAAAAATATTGTTTTGTAATTGAGAATTTGTTCTACCAAATGGTGTTATTGTGCCCTTTGTATCTGTTGTAGTTTCCATAGAAATAAGTAGCGTTACTTTGGGAGTGACCCACATACTTACTGCTCTTATGAAGCAACATATGCAACATAATGTCAGTGCCTCTTCTGCATTCAAATAAAGAATATAATTCATTTCCTCAATGGAAATAACATTTACGTAGACCAACTGTCTCTCATATCAGTCAGAACAAATAAATGGTGTAGAGTTCTGTGATGATCAATAATCCTAATGGTTACAAAGTTTTGAAGTATTTAATCTCCTTCACAGCTAAACATAATATACAATAGGTGTCTTTCTGTACAGTACATAATAAACGTGTATGATTAGCTGCAATAAAAACATACAGATTTAACAGTAAAACCATCTGTGTGGAGTTGGCGTTGGACTGGAGATATTATATTTCTCTGTGGCAGGTCAGTAATATCAGTTGTGACAGCAACCAGGCAGCATTTCAGTGGGTGCAATGGTTTGCATCAGCAGTAATAGTGGGGAAGCTGAGGATGGGCCACTATCCCACACATCTCTGTCCCCCATTGGTATCATGGTTTAGTGGATCACTCCAGATCCTTTTCTTCAGCACAGCTTTCCAGCCACTCTGCCCCAAGCCCACAGCAATGCATGGTGTTGTTGTGACCAAAGTGTAGGACTTGGCACTTGGTTTTGCTGAAGCTCATACAATTGGGCTTAGCACATTGATCTAGCCCATAAACTTAAGTTTCATTGCGAATATTTTGGAGCGAGCCAGCCATTCTGAATGACAATTTATTTACACATGCGAGGAGAAATAGCTTCTTGGCAACTATGCACAGACCAAATGCTGGTTTTCTATTTTAACTCCTTCTTCTTGGCCAAGACACAATGGCAATTGGCTTGTTTGAAAGATGGCAAGTTACCTACTGCAAAGAGCCCAAATGTGGAGAAAGCGAACACAAGCCCAATCTGCACTCTCAACTTACATCTCATTGAAATACATGACATTGGTTCAGGTCCTGAAAAGCTTTTAAAATAATCAAAATAATTTATCTTAATTGCAAATCTGGAGTTACTCTAAAATTGACATGACGTGCTGACCAACCCAAGGAAATAAGGAAGTGCGTGGACATAGGTGTGTCAGACTGAAATCCGTTCTGACTTCAAGCATCTGCATCACTGGTTACAAGCAGCCAGGGAGAGTCAAGAAACAAAGCCAATAAAATGTGAATCATTGGGTACTTAACAGCAATTAGCATCGTTTTTAAAAGTGCCAAGAGTGACTAAGCTGTCGTTCCAAGCACTACATTGTTTAGGAAGTTAACAAGAGGTTGGCAAAAAAAAAATTATGTCCAACTTAAAAAAAACAACAACAAAAAAACCAAAGTCATCATACTGTGAGTGTCAGGGTCTTTCAGCTCCTCCTCTGCCACCACCTGGATCCAGCCCTCTTGTAGTATGTCACTGAGCAAACTGCAGCTCCTCTGGGATGGAGTGTTTTGAGGTGAGTGAGCCCCAGCTCTGCCCACATGTGGTTCACCAGTGTGTAAGGGGAGAAAAGCAGTGAAATTGCTTCATTTCTCCTCTTTTCTGATCAGTGCCAGTGATAATGATTTCCCTGTTACAGCTTGTAGACATCAGCACACCACTGTGTCAGTGCATAGGAGGGCTCAAATCTGAGTCTTAAATAAAAAGGGTTTTGGTTCCAACACAGCATGTTTGTGAAACATGTACTGACAAGACGAAAAAAAGAAAAAAAATTGTTCTACACGGCTTGTAAAACATATGTTAAAAATTCTGCATCATAGACCAGCTTTAAATTATTCATTTTTAATTCCTTCAGCCTTGAAGAGCTTTTAAACAATCCTGCCACTGAGGGAACAGCTATAAAATAAAATACTGGCTACTTAAAATTATAGAGAAAAATGCTTTACCTAGACACAGTTCCTGAATTTTAAGATACGAACAAAGGCCTGGATCCCCACTTGGTGAAAGCTGATAGAGTGCTTTGATGTCTGCATAGCGATCCCCCATCAGCAGCTGAAAGCCCTGGCCCTGAGTTTAGAATAGATTGCGTTTATCCACATAAGAAGACAAGCAAGATTTGCATGGTTAGTTCAAACTATTTCATATCCACTGAGCTGTTGAGGAAATATTGTCTGTGAAACAAATCCTGGAGTCTTTCCCAAAAACTTCTAAATGACACTTGGTAGGGAAATGCTGAGATATAAAGGGGAGCAGATCCAACCCTTCAGGCTGAATCCTGCTGTAATTACTCCTGCATTAACAGAGAGCATTTTGCTACCTGCACACACACCGGGGAGCAGCAGAGAAGTTAAATATCTACTTACTATCCAAATAAGTTAACTGATAGAACAAAGAGAAGTAGGTTTAATGCTTGCTGTTGCAGGGGGATGTGGTCTTGTTCTCTCTTCCTTGCTCAGCTTCTCAGTGTTTGTGGTGGCAGTGGCTGAGACCTGACCTCCATTCCCCACAAATGTCCTCCTCCATGCCTCATCATGGCACTTCTCCATGCCCCAGCAAGGCCCTTCTCCACGCTACAGCACGGCACTTCTCCATGCCTTACCAATGTCCTCCTCCATGCCCCACCACGGCACTTCTCCATCACCCATAAAGGCCCTTCTCCGTCACTCGTAAAGGCCCTTCTCCATGCCCCAACAAGGCCTTTCTCCATGCCTGACCACGGTGCTTCTCCATGTCCCTCCAAGGCTCTTCTCCATGCTCTGCTATGGCACAGATACAGGATATCATAGAATCAGAACATCTTGGGTTGGAAAGGACTTGAAAGACTATCTAGTTCCATCTCTCCATAACCTCAACATTTTTTTAGGTGGCATCCCAAAGGCTGCTGTATAGCCTGAGAGCTGGCAAGCCATTCCCAGAGACTTCCTCACAGGCAGACCCACTTACCCACAGTCATCAGGAAGCAAATGAAGCAGAAAACTCAACCACTTTGCTCGAAGGTATAGGAGGGTTACAGAAGCTGTCATGGTTGATCACACAGAGTTCCCTCAGGAGCTATCCCACCTCCAGCCGCTCTTGGAGAAAGAGCTTATTAATACTCTGTTTCCCCCCAACAGCAAGTCTTTGTCTTAATACACTCTGTGTGAAATAATTTTTTGAACAAAGTATTTTTTTTTTTACCCTCTTCACTTTTGATTAACTTCTTCCACACCCCACTTAGGAAGGACGCAACATGATGTTGCTCTGTGGCATCCAGAGGCAGAGTTGGGATGGGGGAGTCTCCCTATGGGTTTATGAGCTAGTCTATGGGTCTGTGGCTATATGGGTCCATGCTCAGACTGTTGCAGGTGCTTAAAACCAACTGCAAATATCTGCACAGAGTGGTACGCAACGTGGCACCAGTCTGCAATCACACTTCACGCTTTTAACTAATGCAACCATGGAAATGAGCTCGGCAATGATTGATGACTTACAGCTCCTACGTAGCACCTTACGGCTTCCAGTGGAAGTCAGTTGTGCTGGATGCAATAAACTAACAATGTGGGCAGTTTCAGTAAATAAATTAATAACTGTAAACTCATATGCTTCACTGAGCTACTTATTTCCCAGCTGCCCAGCATCCTTCAGAGCTCACCCCTGACATATGCTGTGGATGTATATCTTCTACGGCCCACAGGGAGATTGGGGAGAGGAGCAGAGCGGTATTTGCTTTTCTGGAGGTGCTATAACCTCCGCGCTTCTCAGCTTGGCTCCAGCCCTCACACACCAACACTAAAAAAGCAGGCATTATGTTGTTAAATTGTTAGAGCATACACTTTATCAGTTGAATGTATCTGTCTGGGGTTTCTTTAATGACGCTTTTTAATTTGACAGCATTTTATAGCAGCCTTAAAAATGTCAGATGCGGGACGCAAGGAAGATATTATTTACGACGCACACTTTTTTATTATTACCATTAACGACGCAAAACACACTTTCACCCCTGAGAAGCACTGAATTTCCTTCCAATCCTTCCCGCTGCCATCACCTCTGGGATCCCTACGAGGACAACCTTGGTGTCCCAGCGATGGGGGGGGACGGAAGGCACTTCAGGGTGGTGATCGGGGCAGCAGCCGGTCTGGACACCCACCGGACAGGGCAGCCCCGCGCACAGCCCGCGAGAGGCGGCTGCCGGCCCTGCCCAACTCCGAGGAGGAGTCGCGGGGGCCCGGCGCCATCCACGTGGCTGGCTGGGGGCGCGCTATACGAGCGGGCAGGAGGGCGGACGGGAGGGAGGGAAGGAAGGGGAGGGACGGGGCGCCCGGAGCGGCTCCGCGGGCAGCGGAGACGGCAGTAACGGGAGGAGCAGCAGCAGCAGCAGCAGCATAGCCGCAGCGCCGATCGCCCATCGCCGGCCATGGGGTTTGGCCGCCCGCCGGCCTCCCGCGCCCCTCCGTGAGTACCGCGGGACCCCTCCGCCTTCCTCCTCTTCCTCCTTCCCTCTCGCTTACCTGCAGATCCCCCTCACCCCGCTGCAAACGGCGCGGCGGGAGCCACCATCCCTCCCCACTCCTCATTAAGTTCTTTATTTGGGGCTTATTTCGCTTTTCGACCAGAAGCACAGAGAGCGGCTCCGGCGCCGCGCCGCTCCGTTGCGGGGAGGCAGCGGCCGCGCAGCCGGGAGCGCCCCGCGGGGAGCGGCCGCAGGGGCGGCGGGAGCGGCGCAACTTCGGGACATCCCCGGGGCCGCTCCGGGTCCCGCCCGCCGCCCCTGAGCCGCCTGCCTGCCTGCCTCAGTCCCTCACCCGCTTGTCTGTTATCATCGTTGTTATTTTTTTCTCTTTTTTTTTTCATTTTTTTTTTTCCTCGCTCTGCCGGTATTGCTCCGTTAGAGGAAGGAAGCGGACCTTAGGTACCCGCACATCTCCGCCGGCAGTATTAATTTCCAGCGCAGTGTAAATAACTAACCTTCGAGGTCAGCAGTTTGTCAGCTGTTCGTATGGCTTTTGAAAACAAAATGATCGCAATTGCCTTGGTGTGCGTCGACTCATTTGAGATGTGTGGTTTTTTTTACAACTCTTTATAAAGCTTGAGTTCCTCTGTGTTCAGTACTCCAAAACAACTCATTCATATACAACCGTAAGACAGAATTATATTTTTGCCTGCTGGGCATGCATGTGAAGGGAGAACCACCTTGGCTATGGATCGTTTCGAGGAGATTGGAAGGGTGACAAAGCCCTTGTAATCTTCTGAGTCTGTTTTCATAAGCTCCTGAAGCTCTCCTGGAAAAGGAAATTAAATTTCAGCATGGAAAAGAAACAGGAAATGTGAGGATATGAAAAAGAAACTCCACCTTTTATTTAGATCCCATCCTCGTGCACTCCTGAGTGTTGGTGCTCTCCGCTGTCATAAGGCACAAAGAAGCATTGCCCCTTACTGGAGCCTTCCTGCCACTTGACAGCTGAGAGTGCGCTCTCCTCCTGTGTGTTAGGCACATGGCTTTAGCTTTGTGCAGAGCGT
Organism: Perdix hodgsoniae; assembly: GCA_035772895.1. Lineage (NCBI taxonomy): Eukaryota > Metazoa > Chordata > Aves > Galliformes > Phasianidae > Perdix > Perdix hodgsoniae. Next base: position 6,577,645 of record JAPSGF010000042.1, read on the forward strand.
TCGCTTTGGAATAGTTGGACCCCTACTTGGTCTCCACTTGGATCCCTGCTTAGTGTCCCGTGTGATCTTTTGCCCGTACCTTCACACCTCGATTTTTAGGGCCTGACCCACAGCCTGTGGTATGCTGCCCTCTGTAATGCTTTGGCAGAGCTGCTCTTGTGTTAGAAGCTGGGGTTTGCCCCAGGCTACCTGTCCCACTTTTAGCTGCGCTTCAGGTCCCTTCTGGGAGCATGATGGTTTTGAATGGGTTTGAATTTTCAAGCTTACGATTGGGTGTGAATTAAAAGAGTTTGTGAGTTGTTTTCTTGTTTTGCACTTACTTTCTTGGTTATCCTGCAGACAACAGATCGATCCTCCATGTAGGTCCATGGGGAACTTGTTGCTGTATCCCCCTCCCACTTCCTCACTCCATTTGCTTCATTTGGGTGCTTGCTGGGCGGTTGCATTTCAGCAGGTTTAAATCCTAAGCAGTGACAAAGCTGCACTCTATCGCCTGACCCAAGCCACTCCTGGTCTCTTTACCACCAGGTTTTTCAAGTACACTTCTGTCAGACATACTTGTGTTGTACTTTTCTGCTAGGAGCACGTGAGAGCACTGTGTGAAACAGCTAAAAGAGAACAATCCAATTCCATATTCTCTGGGCTTGCTGTTTGTGCATGGTTTGCCTGTGCATGGGAACAGCGAGCTGCTCTGTTTGTATCAGTTTTTCACGCATCCCAACCAGAAGGGAACTCTCAGCCTGGATTGCAGTTTTTCTTCCAAACTTGATGTTAGTAACATTACGAGAATCGCGACTGCAAAGGTAACTTTTAACACTATGCATCATTTTGTTTAAGGTTTTGCTTCAGCTAATCAATTTGCTTTTCTGTTGCTGGAAAACTGGGCGTAAATTGAGGGGAAATCAGGGCCACACAGATGGAAGTTTCATCTCCTTGGCTGTAACAGCGTTCTTTATCCCAAATACATTGCAAACGCTGCTATTAAATGATAGCAGTAATTCCTTTTTTTATTAAGGACGCCTTGCAGAAGTGTTTTCAGAGGTGTAGTGAAGCAGAAATGTGCTTCTAAGAGCAGATCCGGCTCCACAGCAAATTTAACATGCTGTTAATCCCACCACCTGGTGGAGCTTTTTATGGCGCCAGCTGAGGAACGCCGGATAAGCACGCGTTTTTGTTTGGGTTTGCTGGCCAGATGCCGTGAGTAGAGTTGCTTTAACTTTTTCCTTCCTTGCACCAGGCTTAGTTTTCTGTTCATTCTACCTATTCTATACTTTGCAGAAAGGAGCACAAGGCTGGAGGTGTCTCATCTGAAGCAACATTTCTGTGCAGACAGTTAAATCAGTGACAGATTTCCTTCCTGCCTGCCCTTCTCCTTCCCTTACAGCATGCTTTTTTTCCTTTTTCCTTTTTATTTCAGAAAGATGATGTTGACATAGATTGCATCTGTAAGCTGGGCATCCAGAGGCTGCTTGTTTTCACTTAGGGAGCAAATGACTTCTTGGGGGAGGTATCTGATTAGGAGGAGAGAAGCAGAGATATCTTTTTGCTTATCTGAGATTACTGGTAAAGGTTAAAGCATGAGGGTGCATGTAGGAGAAAGGATTCCTTTTCCCCTTTCTGACTTATGTAGTCCTGCTTGATTGCATCAGAATATGTAATGTTTGTTATCTGCTTAATAAAGATGCTGGTAAGTCAGAGGTATGCAAATTGACAGCTCATACATCAGAGTGGAATTAGGTACCACAGTGTGAAACTTTCTGTTAGCAGCCCCAGCAAACATCTGTGTAGGACAGGGGAATGAAACATGCAGACAAACTACTGTTGTGTGTGTTTATGTCGCTTTTATTGCCTTAGTGTCTCTGTCTGAAAACTGACCAGAAAGGTGGCAGCTCCTGTGTGCCTCTCAAGTTCTGCTGTGATGCATCTGGTCCCACATCTGGTCCCATTTATCCCAATGCAATTTGCAGTTCATTCATATTCATTTAGCCTTGTAGGTATCTGCTGCAGTGTATTGTGTGAGCCATGTCTCAAGCTTCAGGGTCTGCACGTTTGATCTCCACAGAGAATAGGGGGAGTGCAGTTGTCTACCTGTAGGGATCTGTCTTTCAGCATCTTGAACACAATGTGATTTTTAAGTACCAAACTGAAATACTTAATGGAAAATACAACAAGATCCTGTTGGTTGGGTTTGTCCAACATACATTGCTGGAATACAGAACATGAGGAAGGAATGGATGTAGTCAGAGCCCACAGGGACCAAACATGACCTTCCCCATATTTTGCTGCCTGCCATAGGGCTGCTGCTGCCATGGAGGTACCTGCATGTACTTCGGGTGTCCTTAAAACTCCTCTAAGCTGGAGCCGTTGTTATCCATCTCCTTGGAGGGTTTTTCTGCAGAGCAAAAACCAGCACAGGGAAGTTTAGGTATTCAACTGAACGTTGGAAGCAAGATTAAAGTGCCTGTGGACTGAATAAATTGTTACTGAAATTTTCCCAAGATTGGTGTATTTCTTTAAGTTATTACTTTCTAGCTGTTGATGCACCAGAACAAAAGTTGTTCCTTTTAAAGGACACGACATTATTTCTGGAAGCTGGATGTTCAATCAAGGACTTAAACTTACATGTCTGAAGTGCTGGAGTGCTGACACATCACAGTGCTGCACCAGCTCAACAGAGAAATCTAATTCTATCAAATCTGCCAGCTCAGTTAATATGACCCTGCTAGCGAAGTGTAAGGTGTCACCTGATTTTTAGGTAAGAATCAGGTTCTCTATTTCCAGCTCAAATTCAGTGAATGCTATGGGTGGCGAGAACTGGATTTATTTTTAAGGTACCTGTTTACAGCATGGAATGCAAATCTAAAGATCAGGTTAGAATACATCATCTGAATACTGGGGTCGAAGTACACCAGTTGGAGTCCTGCAGAAAGTCCTTGCTTGGCCTCAGTTTGGAAATAGAGTACTTTGGTCTGAGCCTTCTACAAAATTGTATGGAAAGAACATGGTGTTGAGCTACCTGCATCTCGAATTAGAGCTGACCTCTCTGTATGAGTCTCCTGTATGGTGCTCTGCAGCTATCAGGGTGCAAGTAAGGACGTTCATGCCTATATCTTAAGTTCCTTTAATCTGATGGGATATAGTGATGCTTTTCACATGATCTGCCCTTGGGCTGCATTAGTGTGAGCCTTTAGCTGCTACTGCTCCGTGCATGTCATGTTTTCTCTTACTAATTCTTGCTGAATAGGTTTGTGAAGGTGATCTGGCTTAGCTTTTGGTTTGGTGGAAAAACATAAGCAGGTCAAGATAATCATCAAATCATAATTTTGGTTTTGAAAAAGACGAGGCAATTGTGCTTTTTGGTGCACTTGAACTTAATTCTGTGTCAGTTTCAAAAGAATTTTGGCTAGAAGAACCTAGAAAAGGAAAGTTTGCCTTTAGAAATATCAGGACGATTCCCATGGCTTCATCCACATTTCTAGCTGTGTAGCTCTTCTGCTTGGCAGCCAAGTGGTCCAAGGTTTGCTATTTGGGTTTCTAACACAAAATGTCAAAACTGGCAAAAAATAGCAATGCTTTTGTGATGAAGAGTCATGCAGTAGTGAAATTCCCATGTTAATTATATTCAGATTTTTCAGGAAGCATAAACTATGGGCATGTGGCATCGTGCCCTGCCGTCAGTGACACGCTGTGTGTTTGGATCAAAGTTAAATATATTGGGTGGAGTCTGTATGTTTTTTTTGTTTGTTTGTTTTTGTTTTTTTGTTTTTTTGTGCTGCCATCAAAGCACTGAGTGTGTGAGAGGCTGAGAGCTTCCCCAGAGCTTTGGGGTGAGTTTTCTTTGTTTTCTCTCCATTTATCTTCTTTATGATCACACACTGAAATGTTTTTCAGTCATGGCTTTCCAGTACCCTTCTGCTTGTCATCCTTTCTTTTACGTGTATTCTTCCTCTCATCAGACCCTGTGCCACCTCTTGTCAGAGGAGAACAGACTGTTGCAGACCATTTCTGTCTCTCTGCTACTCCCTTTCCTCTGCAGAGTTTTGTCCTTTAAGAGCCGTGGTCAGAGCAAACTGAGATATCAGGGAGGCTGAGGACACTTAAACATTGCACCTCAGGTGATGTCCCGAGTTTGAATCGGGAAAGTCCGAGTAAATCTGCAGCCTACTGGACGGGAGATCTTTAGGTCTACAGTGATTCACTGTCAGCCACTCCATTGAATAATGCAGTCATTGGTGTTGTGCAAAAGCTTGGCAACAAAAATCATTCTAGTTTCTGCTATGTGTGCTATAGTGATACTTGGGCTGCAAAGTTTGTGCAGTTTGGTACTTAGTCCAGATGGCTCTAGGGGCACTGCTATTGCTGGCTTGGCTCCTGAGATCCTGCAGGACAACAGAGAGCATCACTCCCTATGACTGCCACAAAGGATTTTATGTGAATGTTGCAAAAATACTTATGTAAAAGTTAAAAGGGAAAAGCTTCAGACTAGAAAAGTTAGAGGAAACAGCTGTAACGTGGTGACAGGATGTGTGAGCACCATAAAGGCTTATGGTTGCTGAAGCCATCTCCACGGCCTCATCATTAGCTTGCTAGGCCAGTAACATGCATGTGTCTTGAACACAGGAAGTTCAGTGCTAACACTAAGGATGTTGGAGCACTGAAACAGGCTGCCCAGAGAGGCTGTGGAGTCTCCTTCTATAGAGATATTCAGGTCCCAGCAGGACACCTACCTGTGCGATCTATTGCAGGGTTCTTGCTTTAGCAGGGGGGTTGGACTTAGTGATCTCTTGAGGTCCCTTCCAACCCCTGCCATTCTGTGGCTCTGTGCATATACTGGAAGATAACATAATCAAACCCATTGAAGAGTGTGCTGATTACAGACAGACTTTCTGCAAGCCAATGCTTTTTGGCCACTTTGAGGAACTGGAAGTGTTTCATTCACCTGTAAGATTTGTGGACTGTAGGATATGTAAGGACACTGGAGAACTGTGGTGTGTAGTCCAAACAGAGGGAAACTTGGGCTGATTCAGATCTCTCACAAGTGGGAATTTCCCTCCAGTTACAGGAAAGAAATGTGATAGATACTTTCTTCTGTATTTCTCATGATCCTTGAAAACCATGGAAGTTACGGTCAATATATATAAGCTTTCCAAATGTTGCTGTGATTTAACATAATGTTCACAATTCAGACTAGGTGTTAGGAAACATATTTCCTTGTGGTGAGGGTCAAACACTGGAACAAGCTTCCTAGCAAGGTGATCCATTTCCCATGACTATCACTGTTCAGTAGATAGTTGGGTAGTGCCCTCAATAATAGGCTTTAACTCTTGGTTAGCCTTGAAGTGGTCATTCTTTTGAGCTTGATATTTGTAGGCCCCTCCAACTGAAATATTTCTACTCTATTCACAGTTAAACCACACCATCATGGGTTGAATGTAGATGTCCGGTTGAGCCTGCTTGTGAAGGAGTAAAGGAGCAGGAGATCACAGAATCCCAGAATTGTAGGGGTTAGAAGTGACCTCTAGCATTCATTGAGTCTAGTCCCTTGCTAAAGCAGGTTTCCTATAGCAAGTTGCACAGGTAGGTGTCCAGATGAGTCTTGAAAAGCTCCACAACTTCTCTGAACAACCTATTTCAATGCTCTGTCACCCTTCCTTTAAAGAAGTTCATATCTGTGTATTTGCGTGGAACTTCCAGTGTTCCAGTTTTTGGCCGTTGCTCCTCGTCCTGTCACTGCACACTACTAGAAAGAGTATGGCCTCATCCACTTGCCTCCCACACTTTAGATATTGATAAACATTGACCAGATCCCCTCTTAGTCTTCTCCAGGCTGAATGGATCTGTCATCCACCAGAACATCCAGGTCCTCCTCTGCAGAGCTCCTCTCCAGCAGGTCACCCCCTACCCTGTAATGATGCCGGACTCTGTGCTTGCTTTTGTTGAACCTTGTCAGGTTCCTCTCCACTCAACTATTCAGATGGATGCTGTCTGTTGAAAAATAAAAGCCAATATACAGTAACTGCAGGATTTGTTAAAACATTTGCTGGTAGCAGGGAAACAGAGGAGTTTTTGAATAAGTTAACTCACTGCAACTCAGGAGTCTCTTGTCAATACTGGGTTGAGTGTAAATATTGGCTGAGTAAGCTACTATGTAAGTGTGATTCATTTTGGGATTTTTTAATAGGGAAAAACTGGAGGTTTGGATGGAAAAGAATCAATAGGCTGCAATTACCATCTCAGCTTGTTTGGAAGGGGATGTCTGCCTCTGTTTTGCACAGACAGAGGAGAATAGAATGCTTTTTTCTTCCTCTGTCCTACTGGAATAGAAGAGGGACTCATTAGTTATGTCTTTGCTTCAGCTTGCTTATAAGCAGGGCATGTTTATCCTTTACCTATAGCCCTCAAAACAGTGGGTGAAGAATGCTTTGTTAGGCAGAAATATTCCCAGATGAAGCCAGAAATGCTGTGCGATCACTGCCTCTGTTGTCACTTGAGGAAGAGTTTCCCTCTCCCCCAGTCTAGACAGTAGCCCTTTGTCCTATACGTGGGGACTGTCATTGCATTAACTGACCAACAGTCCTATCAAGCCGCATGTTTGCTCCATTTAAAGTTGTTATTTTTAGGAGAAGGACAGTCCACTTGTGGGAATGAGCCTGACCAAAAGTTAGAAGTTAAAGCAGCAGGGAACAAAGCTTGGATCCTCATTGGCGAGCCATCGGGGATGTGAACGTCACAGCTTTCTTCACTTGTGTATGTGTGAACTTCTTAATGAAGCTTTGCTCAAAATGTCAACTCCCTAACTTATCTTGCCACACTGAAACTAAGGAATTTTCTGCATTTTATGAAAAAAAAAACGTGTCGAAGCTTCTCTTTGGAAACCTGCATTTCATTGAGCTGTCAGTCTGCCCCAAGGTGGTTCCTGTGGAGCCACTAACCATGCTTTCGGCATGTCTCTGAATGTGGAAATTAACACTGGGAGTCCAATTGTAATCTGCCAGCAAAGTTTTGTGCCATTGCTGTCTTGCTTAGAAATGTATAGGCTGTGATGCATACATGCAGGAGGCATTGGGGCGTATCCTCGGGGAATAGACCAGAGGCAGAATGAGAGACCCTGTCCCCATTTCCTTTGTGAACTTTCTATACGTGCTTGAGATTTGCTTGGCATAAATGCATGCATTAAGGGTTAGATTACCAGTGTGGGGTGGAAATCTTCTCACTATCAGAAGAAAGCAACAGGCTTTTCAGGACAGGGTGAGGTGTGCTACTTGAACTTGTACTGCCTATTCCTTTGCCACTGACAGCTGTCTCATTTAAATTATGAGATTTTATATTCAGGCATCAGTGCATCATCAAGGGTAAAAGCAGGTGAGACTTGCACATTTTTGAGAAGCATCGCTCTCTGACCTCCTCACCTCTACCAAAGGAGCTGCTTCATATTAGTCAAAGCCAGGATCCCTTTTTTTATATTCTTGTATCTAATCCGGTGTTATTTGACAAGTGTAGCTCTTAGAGATGGAAATTCTGTTATTAGGGCACTGATGCTTTCCTGAATATTAAAAACCCTCTTGCTTTTTTACAGCTATCAAAAATCAATCTTTCTGATCTCCCCTTGAGTTGCCATGCTTTCTTCCAAGCTGACTGTTGCTCCTGGGCAGGTACTTGGCAGCATCGCTTTGGCTGGCACTGACAGTATTGACTTCCAAGGAAATTAAGGTGTTTCTGCTTGTAGTACCAACTACTGCTTTTGGTTTTTAATCCTCTTTTCCATCAATAACAAATGCAGCATGACAATTCCACCTCTCTCTCCAAGAGAGAATAGGGTTGTGCAAAGTAACCTTGAATATAAACTTGTCATATCTAATGAGCTCATTAAGGCTTGATCTGCTCATTACCTGGGGACTCTTTTGAGACTGAAATGTCTTAAGCAGACAGAGTGGGTAGGATGCTTCTCTCTGAGTCAGCACAGGGCTGTTGCTCTGCACATGTGTTAGAATCGATTGCTGAAAGTCTCATCTGCTTAATGAGACTTGCAAAGCATCTCAGTTCTGATAATCTCTGGAGCACATGGCACTTTTTTAGACAGGCTCATTGATGCTGATTTCCTTATCCAGATCCAACTGGACTGTTCTCAGTTTGTCTAGCAGAGTTATTTTCCTAGACATATCTGCCGTCACTGTCCAAGAGCGTGGTTGGAGGTAAGAAAAAACAAAATTTCCTTTCTTGCAAAGTAACCTCATCAGATTTCCTCCTCTTTCCAAAGGAAATTCTTTTGTTGAGGTGACAGTTCTTGGTACTCTACTTATAGCTCCTATTGAAATTCAGCTTCCTGTCCATAATAGTTGGGGTGTGAGATTGTTAAGTTTGCCTTGAAGGCCACTAAATCCTTGCAAACAGTGCATGGTAAAAGATTTTAAACCTGATAAGTGAACTTTAGAGCATTCCACAGGGACCCGCAGGAAGCAGTGTGTTGAAAGAGTTAGAGAGTAAAGAATCGGTTCTTCTTGACACACTTGGCATCCAGAATTAAAGGTGTCCATCAGTCAGGCCGCTCAGCAGGCTATTTTAGGAGGCATAAGCACAGTAAGCATCACAGCAGAGAGACTGAACTACTCCACATCAAATGAGAATGGTATTAATGTAGGCTCATGCTGTCCTCAGCAGGTAACTTCACAACCCTCACAGGAAATGAGGAACTGTATCTTGATCTAAATAGGAAAGAGACTTATGTCTTAGCCTCTTGCACCAGGTTTTCCAGTCTGCACACTCTGGTGCATTAGCACAATCGTGAATGGCAAAACTTGTATACTTCTGACATAGTGATACAGGGATGCATAGTTATATTCAGACAGTGACTTGCTGATGTGTTTTTTTTGTTGTCGTTGTTGCCTGAAGCTTCAGAGGAGAAGGCGAAAGGGGAATAACTATCAGATAGCCTTGCATTCATCTACATCCAGTGCATTCAGCACTGGAATACCTGTTGAGATGCTTTGTAAGGACATTACATGCATCTGGCTAAAACTCCTCTTATGTTTTCCTTTGATATATGCCTGGAACCAGGGACAGATACTGTGAATCAAGGTAATTAAATGTGTTGGTTTCTTGTAAAAGATGGTTACTGTTGTTCATTTCATGGTTCAGGGGTCAGGAGGGATCTTAAATAAAATGGTGCTCTTCCTGTGTAATTTACCTTCTTAATTTTATTATTGTTTTTTTAATTTCAACTTAATAAATTTGCATGCAGAAGTATTTTGCAGTAATGAATGTCTTCTGTTGGGTGTTAACAGCAGCACTTCTGAACCTCAGTTCATACTGCTTTAGGCAGGATGGAAGGGGACATCCAGAAGGAGAATTTCTTCGTGCGTAGAAGAATTAGAATAAGACCAGCACTTGGTTTGTACTTAACTCTGCAAACCTGAATCTGATCTTCCTTTTACTAATCTCTAAAGGGATTATTCCTGATCTACACCATTCTGAACAACATCAGAATCTGGTCTGAAAGCCTCCTTGTACTTCAGACACTGTCTCTAAGCAGCTGACCAGTGAATAGGGAAGAAGCAGCTTGGCTCCCCACAAGTTAATTGTTTTAAATTTGTCAAGCTAAGTGGACTATAGCTTGTTTAGCAGGGTTTATTTTAAACTACAGGATCTTTATCCAGGAAACTATTGTAAAAACTCAGGCTAGAATCCATTTACTTCTGGACCAGCAAGAGATGGTAATCAGAGGACGCTCTTTGGTACATCACAGTGCTTTTTATTTGCATACTTCCCTTTGTCTGAGGATATTAAATTAATACTTCATTGCAATTCTAGAAGCTTCTCAGCAAGACAAGTCTTGTTAATGACCTGAAGTGATTGCAGTGCTAGCAGTGAAGCAAAAATAAGCTATTGCACTAGGGCTGTGGTCACAAGCAACATCTGGAAGAAAAGGTCTTCAACCAAGAGGGGAAGGAAGCTGATAGCTAAAAATATGGGGGTTGTGGAATAAAGATCATTGCATGCCTTCTGCTGTGGAGAGAACTGAAGAGTGGCTGTGTTCATATCATACGTGTTTGTCATGAAAGGAAAGTGGAATACAACTTTTCCTAGGGACACTAATACCTCGTATAACCTTGCATATTTCCAAATGAACAAGTCATATTTGTCTTCGCTGTAAAGAATGATTTTATTGTAGTGATACACTTATACACTGTTTAGACTGTATAAATACAGCCATATAATGTCAGGAAACAAGATGAGTGGCCTCATGCAATGTCTGTATTTCTTTTGAAAATTTTCTTGTATTCTGTTGACAACTTTGTTTTCCTGGGAACTGTCTCATTGCCATGACTATTTGAGATGCTCCAAGCTTTAAACTACAGTAGTACCACATAGCAATCAGGGCCATTAATATTTATAAACACTAGAAGCATGGGTGACCTAAGTGACTGAATCACACGTCCTGATTGCTGTCTTTGTGACAAGGTGGTAAATGACTCTCACACAACATGGAATTGCTTAGATGACCATAGGGAGTCATGTGTTTATGGACCAGATGATATCTACAGCCTGTAAGTCACCCAGCATAGTGAAAAACACAGAGTTCTGGGATACCTGTTCCAAATGCACAGTACAGGAGGGCTTTGCTTATGTGGAATCACTTATCCTGTACCAACATATGTTCCTGGCTGAAAGCATGGCTGTGTGAGGCTATGGCATTAAGTATGTGCCACTATGTAATAAACTAAATTTGATATGCATGGCCATTTGGCTAGAGAATACTCTTAATTTTCTTTGCAGTGAGTACAGAAGTCTGCTGTTTTGTCGGTCATAATTTACCTTTGTTGCCCGTTGTTCTGAACTGACAGCCAGGAGAAGCTGGACTTTCTTTTGAAGCTCTAGCCATTTGATTGGATTAAGTTTCTGTGGGCAAGGCGGAATGGTTTTAAACTAAAAGAAGGGAGATTTGAGTTAGATATTAGGAAGAAATTCTTTACTCAGAGAGTGCTGAGGCACTGCACAGGCTGCCCTGAGAAGCCGTGGGTGCCCCATCCCTGGAGGCATTCTAGGCCAGGTTGGATGGGGCATTGGGCAGCCTGAGCTGGTGGGTGGCAGACAGCCCATGTCAGGATGGACATTAAGGTCCTTTCCATCCCAATGCATTCTTCACCTGTATCTCCTCTGTAGAGTAAGAGACATTTTTCCCCAGTTTCTCTGCTCTCAGATGGTCCTGCTAAGTCATTACAGCAGATGTAGGGGTGGAGAAACTTGCAAATGCAGCATGTGCCACATACGAACTCTGCTGCTTTACCCAACTGGGTAATGTTGTTCAGCTGACAATTTTATAACGTAGAAAAAGCTGCATTTTATTGGCCAAGCACCTCATAATTTTCTGGTATTTCTAAAATGGATGACAGCACTTGGAAATATTGAGTAATTTTTAATTGAAAGGATATGATCAGTAGGTGATTAGTTTGTAAAGTGCCTTGGATGCATGCTGTGTTGTAGAGACAAGCCATCTGGAGCAAGCCTGTGGTTTGGCTTCTGTAATGAGTACCCGCAGACCACGATGCCAAAAATGAACCAGCTTTATTATGTATATATGAAGATCTTGAGTAATTCAGTTCATTTTCATAATCTAAATGAACTAAAATAGGAACGTAATTTGGCCCAAACTATTGATTTACTGCTCTTAACCATTAAGTCAGAATCATCAATGTACCTTCCAGTACCCTTAATAAAACCAGCCACAACAAATCAGACTATTGAGTTGCTGCTTCAGTCTGTAGCTTTACCAAATTTGCTGTGGCCAGGATTTCACTGTTTTTTTTTTTTAGTTACAGAGCCCATAGGTTGCGTTACTGTGAAATAATTGAGTGGTTACTGTTGTGGGTTACATGTGTGGAAATACAGGGATTCTACATTTAAAAAATGTTGGCACTTGACTTCTCATCACAGAAGTAGTTCCAGAGCTGAAAAGGAATTGTTAGAGCTTTGGATTGATCATAGAGTCGTTCAGGTTGGAAAGACCTCGAAGTTCATCTAGTCCAACTGTTGACCCATTCCACCATGCCCACTGAGCAGTGTCCTTCAGTGCCACATCTACACATATGCTGAACGCCTCCAGGGACGGTGATTCCACCTCTTCCTTGGGCAGCCTGTTCCAATGCCTCACCAGAGTGACATTGTCACTAAGTTAGATGGACATGTCTTGTAACCCAGAGACAAAGTGCACCTGCCATTCTCTTTTCGCTCTTTCTCCAGCTTTTTCTGGACACCAGTGATGTCCATATGAGAAATGTGGGAGACACAGGTGTCCCTTGGGTTCTACAGCTCTTACTGGGTACCTGCAGCAGTGCTGGCTGTGTTGCAGCTCTTGAAGTGGCAGGAGTTAATTACTCTGAAATGGAGATTGATTTGCAGCATCACACCTAAATTAATCCTCCCTCTCTCTGAAATTATCATTACACAGTTGTTTTGCTGAGGTCCAATCAATCATCCTGATGTACAGCATTAAGACTCAGACACGAAGGGCTGTGCCCTGTACCCGATCTGTTAGGTGGTGCAGGAAGGAGTGAGTAGAGGGAGAGACAGCAGAGAAAAAAAATCCTCAAGAAGGCTTCGGTCTGAAGTCGGATGTCTGTGCCCTGTTGGGGGGAGGCACTTGCAGGAGAAGGGAAGCAGATGTATTCTATTTGATGTGCGAGATCAAGGCGTCGGAGCACTTAGCTGCTCATCTGGCCATCTTGCACATTTTTCCTCTTAATTCCTCCCTAGTGTTTAGGAATTGTTTTTCCCTCTAGTTCTGTGAAGCATTCTTATGCAAAGCCCAATCTCCTGCAACTCAAGCAGACTGTCTGTAGCATAAGAAGGAGATGCAGGAGTTTTGGCTTTGTACAAAAACATATTTTTTTTTATCTCCTCAAACTTGCTATTGAGTGAGCAGTATTTCAATGAAGCATTTCATGGAGGAAAAAAATGCAATTTTTTTCATGTAGATCTTTTCCAGATCCACAAGGGAAAAATTATTTACAGATTAAAGTCCTCAATGTTTCCTGTGTCACTGCAAAGCAAATAATGAGCAGAACTTGAAAAGCTCTGCTATCTCCTGGCTTGGAGTGCCAGCCCCTCCTAGAAATGCCAGCATGCTTTTGTGGTACCAGATGACTGTGTTTTATAGTGGATTCTTTCCTGCTAATGATCGTGTGAGCTGGATTGAAAATGTATGTACACGTTTAAAATCTCAGCTTTTGTATGTGAATTTAAGTCTTACAGGAAGAACCCATTTGAAACGGAAGCATGAGTTTAAAATCTCTTTTTTTTTTTTCTTTTTTTTCTTTTTTAAAAATTAAAAATTAAATTAAAAAAAAAATTCTTCAAAGCCATGCAATCCGTGTAAGATTACAGATCAAAAATGAAATTCTTGTTGTAAGCATGGATGTGTGGTGTACTGGCACATGACAGACAGCCAGCAGTCTCTCCACAGAAGCTGAGTCACTTAGGTAATTGGGGAGTTTTTTTTTTAAACAGCAGCAGTGAATTCATGCTTGAATCAGCCTCAAACAGGCAAAGAAGAATAAACTTTTAAGTTTAAATCTTCTGCTTTGTGTCATTACTTTCTCCTTCCTTTTTCCCATGCAGTGGCAATGTATCAGGTAACAGAGGAAAAGTGAACCATGTCATAGGTGGGAATAATAAGAAGTAGCAGGATCTGTGGGATAAAGGTCCCAAACTAAACCAAGAAAAATAGAAGCATCTAACTTCTAACATATTGGAAAGAAAAATACACATAAGTTTATATAGAATATTTGGGCAAACTTGGCACAGATTTCCTCTATACAAGATGTATCTTAGAGCAGGTAAGGAGATTATCCAGCTACCCATCCTTGACTAAAGGAAAAACACGTTTAGCTAGCTGACATAGGTTATTTATGAAATACCCAGAATATATCTGTAACACATTCTGCTCTAAAACTGCACTTTACAACAAAATCTGGCCCTTCTACTTGCCGTGCTGTGGTTGCCACTGCTTTGAAATGATTGGATTCAGTGACAGTGTTGATCTGAGCATCTCTTATCCCCACAGTATAACTGTGGGATGAAGACTTGTGACCTGCAGTCTCAAGTACAAAAGATAACATTTGCTTTGTCTTTGTTCCAGCAGAAACCTGTGATACAATCTCTGATTCCAGCCCTTGAGAGAGTTTGTAAAGATTAGATAAAGAGAGACTTTGATCATCTTTAGAACAAGTGAAATGGGATAGATTTTTAGATAGAACACTGGTTTGAAGATGTTTGCATAGGAGATCTGGAAAATTCAGCTTTGTCTGGTGTGGTTTTGACAGCCATGGGCTGGAACTACTACTTTCTATCTCTTTCAGAGCTTATCTGGTTTTAATTAATATTTCTTTTCTATCTCATTTTCAAGTATGCTATCACATTAAACATTTTTGATACAGAGCTGGTTGGGTCTACATTCTGAAGTAGTGAAAATCCTTAGTCATCTGCTATTGAAGAGCTGAAACACAGGTAATTCCATGGAAAAGTCACAGATGCCAAAAATTTGGAGTAATGAAGAAATGCAGGGAACCTTTGAATGTGCAGTGTAAGAAGACTCTGGTAGCACAAATAACACCATGGTTGTTGTTTTTTTTTTTCTCTTTTTAAGGATTCTCCGTATCCCATGTTGTGCAAACAAGATTGATGAGATGTTGAAATGTGCCAGAACAATGTTTCTAGAGATTCCACTGTTCTGGATGGAGAATAGAGAGCTTAATACTTACTTGGTTGCAAATATACCTATTTATGATATATAAGTATGCCTCCTTTGGGCAGGTAGAGGGTTAATTTACAGTACCTCAGCTCTCAATGTATGGAAGTCTTATGTAAATGATTTTGATTTTGTAAGCTATAACCTTATAAACCTTACTATACTAAATTAGAAGAGTGAATGTGACTTATCAATGGCTCTTGGTAGGTAGCAGCCATGGTAGCAATGTAGTTGGCAGCGTGATGAGAACAAGTGGCCCTCGGCAGCATTTGGCGGCCCTGGAGGATCTGCTTTGGCATCGAGGATGGAGGAGGTCTCAAAATGGGATGCTGCTGGCTGCCAACCTATGAAGACGTTAAATATAGCCAGGATGAC
>JAPSGF010000042.1:6592772-6626220 GCA_035772895.1 Perdix hodgsoniae
CCCTGGACTGGTAAAAATGCTTGGGTGAGGGAGTGGATCAGTCCAGATGCAAAGTAACACCCTGTGGCGTCATAGTTTGAGGTTTGCCAGGCCCAGAGTTGCTGCGAAGGTGTCAGCCTTTCGAGCAGAGGAGTTTGAGGTGAAAAATAAGTGCTGTTGGGCTGCAATTACTGTGGTACCAAGCCCCACATTTCACTTGACGTGCAGCGATAGAGAGTGGAGGGAGTCTATCAGAATACTTTTCCTGGACGAAACCTAGGACAGTATTTTCTCTGTGTCTTCCTGACTGGAGGCTTGGGAATGGGGACGAAGATGTGGTGATGGTATCCGTGTTGGGGAAGGTGGTTTCAGTGCCTTTAATCATGTTTGTAGGCCTTCACTTCCATATCTTGTTTCAGCACTGTCAGGCCATGCACACATGTGGTCATAGGGAATGGGGCTCCTGCTGTATCACCCCAGTATTGCTGGTAAGCACTATTGGGAGAAGCAATATTCTGAGTAATATACCACTGTGACACAGTAATTTAAAAATGACCTTGCAGAAAGGAGCATTCCCTGTGTCACCCAGGGAATTTGGACTTTATTTGGACTTTGTTTTCCTTCAGGAGTGTTTTGGTTTCTTTTAATTAGGAGAAAACTGCTTGTCTTACAAAATGAGTGTTTGGAGCACAGGTGTAGAAGGGAGGTAACTGTGTTCCTTTTGAAACAGAGTGTTTTCCCATCCTGTCCTGGGACTTCACATAGACTGTGGGATGCAGCTCACCAAGTGCATGTGCTATGATGAACAACATAGGTGAAAATGTACCCAGCCATTGTTTTTCCAATGCCTGACACACCCCTGTAGGTGGACTCCTAGACCAGAGAGGTCCAGGCTGAGGAAAGCCTTCTTCAAGGATTCCCACATCGTAAATCAGCTTCCGTTAGTATTGTATAGTTGTCTCGTGCTGTACTTGAGAAGATGCTGTCGGCACTCTGCCAGGGCACGTGTTAGCATTTTTTTTTTACTGAAGTGAAAGCAACATTTGAACTCCGTTGAGGTATTGCTGTTTTGGTAATGTCTGACCCTGAAACTTGACACTGCACTCCAGGTTTGAGTAAGCCAGAAAAGTATGTGGCGTGTCAGGCACTGAATCTCATGCTCTGCTCTGTACTGCTGTCTCCTAAAGGTTGAAGAGGAGATCCTTTTTACTATCTTGAAGGGCTTTTCGCAACTTTCTGCTGATTATCTGAAGCACCAATTGCTGCTGATAACCTGAGGAAGGAATATCTTCTGCAAAAACATCTGATCATTTGTAATTTCTGTGGCAATCTCCCTTTGTTCAAACCATCTAGATGCTTTTTTGACATGCTTTGTAGCAGAGCATGCATGAGCTCTTTTCTCTGTGGGATGCTTCTGTGATATATGCAAGTCACCAGTGATATTATAACAGGTTAGCCTTTAATTTGGTAGCCCTGTTGATCTTACACATGTTCACTGTCACTGCAAGAAAGCTTTTATCGTCTTTTCTCAGGAAGAGATAGGGGGATGCAGGAGGGAAATTTATCTAGTAGTGAAATGTCAATTCTCCTCTCTGCTAGTATCTAAATACATAAAAAAATAAGGCTAAAACTATTGATTGAGCTATAGAGAAGTAAAAGGACTCAGCTTGCAAATGCAGCCATGGGATGTAAAAACATGATTCTCATTGAGATTTTGGATTCTGCATCACACTTTCGCTCTTCACAGCTTCACTCAATGTCCCTCTATGTGTTCAGCTTTTTTGGAGTGTTTGTGATGAGCTGGACATCTACAGCCTTAGATATGATGTAATCTAAAATCATCTGAGATGCTGAAATACTTGGAGGAAATAGAAGGCATGGCTAAAGAGTACATGAAGTAACTGGAAAGTCTGACCACAAAAAGCTCAAATGTCTGCTGAAGGCACTGTTTGCTTAATTACTTAATTTGGGTTGTTTAAAGCTGTGTGTAAAAATAAGTTGCAGACAGTTCTGAGGTCTAGAATGACTGGGATGGATGTATTATTAGACTGTGAAAATACAGATGCATCCAGAAAAGCAAACAGAATCTACTACTTTTTTTTAATATAAATTATTATTGCTATGGCTTTTACATCAAGTTCACTGTCATTTTGAGTTGCTCTGGATGCTAAGTCTGCTTCAGGGTGATACTTTCCTTGTTCTTGAGGCTTGTGCCGAGCCATTGATGAGGATCTGGTTTCACTCATACCTGAACTGCTCTCTGTGTGGCTTTGCACTTGGCTGATGTGCTGCATGCTGGCCGCTGCCATATCTCAATGCCAGACCCCAGGGAGTGATGACTTCCTCGCACAGAGCACTTGGCCTGTAGCTGTGCTTTTATATTGTCCTGTATGTTGTCTTTTTTCCCAACCTGCTGCCAATGACTGTATTGAACCTGTGCCCTCATCATATGTAGCTTTCCCATCCTGAAATCTCGAGCTCAGGAAGCATCTGGCAGTTCCATGCTGATGAGGAATTCTTTTAGCAGATTATCTCTGTTTCCTTCTGGCACAAAGCCCTGGAAAAGTCATTTGACGAAGCCAGGCTCTGCACATCACCCATCTCTCTTTGCTCATGCGATGTGATTCTTCTGTGCACTGCCCAGGTGAACAGCTGCTGCTTGGAGCTGCCTTCTTGGGAATCCCTCAGGTTTTCCCCCTTCTGGTTGCTTTTTCATTTAGAAGAGAAACTGCAGGGCCCTAGGGAATAGCTGAATCAAAATAGATGAAACTGCAGGAAGTGAAATTTGGGACAAGGTAAAATTTTTTGAACATCTGCTTTCAGTATGGGTAAGGCAAGGAGTGGTATTCCCCTCAGTTCTGCATTTGCAAGTTTTCCTTTAAGAGAAAAAGGAAGTTGATTTCTGTTTTGCAGGTGTAAGAGAAAACAAGTGTCTATGGCTTCCTTCCGATTTTACAGTGACTTTTTTTTGTTTGACGTAACTGCCCTGCACAGGCTTGGCAGCTCCTCAGCCGTCTGTGCTTTCTTTCGTTGAGTCAACAGCAAATCCAGCCAGAGGAGAACAGCTTAATGATCTGTAATAATCATCTAGCCAAAAAATTCCTCTCCCCACTGTATCACTCCTGCATTCATCCCATAGGGGATGGCACTTGTGTAGGCAGTAGGGTTTTGGGGTCCTTTTGCCCTGGGTTGGGCAGGCGATGTCAGAACCCCCATATTCCTGCTGAAGCCTTTTCTCTGGGTAATGTATGTTCTACTGGGTTCCATATAAGCAGATTTCACTTTGACCTTGGAGCTGCAGGTTTTTGACTTGTGGATTTCTGCTGTACTGAGGAGATTCATGTTGTCATTGTGGTGTTTCAGCAAAACATCGCCTTTCCAGGTGGAGCAAGAAGGTGGGGTGTTCTCACTTCACTTTTTGAAGTGAAAATGACTGTTACAGCAGAAGCTTTGAGGTGAAATTCCTAATGCTAAAATCAGGAGCTCCATTCAGAGAACGCAAAACCTCATGATTTCCAAGACCTACCTGAAGTGTATTTAATGTCCGGGGCTGCTGACATTCACCAAACCCCTCTGAGTATGCCTGCAAGGAATAAAAGCCTGGGAGTGACACACTAATTCATTACTATGTATGCTCATACATTATAAAGCTTAATGTTTGGTTGAAGCCTGGGTGACAGGGACTCCATTTATGCTGTGTTTGGCTGTTAATCATTATGATAATTCATTATACATCATTTTTGAGGGTAGATTAAGTCCAAGCTTGACAAAACCTCCTATTGGGTTGCAGCTGAGATCTATCTAATAAAAACAGTGTTGGGCTTTTTCAAAAAAAAGCAAAATTCTTATTTTCCTGTTACCGAACCATGCAATTACTTAAAGATGTAATTTTTCTGCTCAGTGAATAAATCAGCCCCCCGGATATATCAGTGGGGTCACCCCTCTACTTGCAAAGGGGCTCTAGCAGCTTAGCGGCGCTTTGCTAATGACTGCTGGTCCACTGCCCTGTGTGCAGCAGTCATTAGCATGATGCTGTTGGCTACTGGCAGTCCCCAGGCTGCATGCTGGTGGCTGTGCTTTGCTCAGCATTACAGAAGTCCTTAAGCATTGATAACCCTGCCATCGGCACAGGTTGAAAACAGGGACGACATCCTGACGGAAGCCAGGCAATGCTGTTCAGTTCACAGCATGGTCTTTCTTCATTGCAAGAATTTATTTTCCCGTTCGAGGCCCCTGGGCTGGCTTTTGAAAACGAGAACCAGATTTTGAGCTTTTGTTCCAGCAGAGTATCAACTCACTTGCTCCTGCAGTACCTCTCCTAGGACTGCAAAAGTGCGAAAGAAAATTGCTCTTGCTCACGTGTTGAAGTTTACTCTCCGTGTGTGCCTGGCAGGTGTTTTCAGCCGGCCCCGTGCCCACAGTGTGGGCTGGCAGAACAGGAGAGGTCCCACGGTGTCAGTGCACACAATGGGTTTGCTCCCTGCCTGCAGCTGCCTCTGTTTGCTTTGTGTGAGATGTCTCTTCCAAGTGAGCAAATCCAGCTTTTGCGGCGAGCTCAGGGCTCCCCACGAGGGCTCCTTCTCCTCCACGCCGCTGCTTTGCTGGAGGCAAATTAAACAGATCTATTCCTATCTGACTGAAACCATCGAGTTACTTAAACAGATTGACCCGACTTAGGCTTATCAATTTCTTTAATGAGGTATCCTCTGCAGCTTCTGCTTGGCTTTTCGCCATCCTTCTCATTAAAAAAGTTTATTTTGAGATCACTTTGTTCCAGGTGGGTTCATTGCCAGCCAGTTGGCTGACCCTTATCCCCTAATAATGCTTTAATTTTAGATTTCAAATCATGAGAAATTGAAAGCAGATGCACTTAGAAATAACCTATTTACAAATTAATGATTTAAAGGGCATTTTAATTAATTGTAACCCATTTAACTCATTTTAACCCAAGAAACAAGAAGGGAGAGAGGGCTTCCTGCCTCCGTCTGCGTGGAAATCCACTCGCAAAGCACAATAGTTTCCAGATAAAGATACTTCATCTTGCAGTTTGGGTGAGATGCTTTCTCATGATAGTCTTTGAAAATGACAGAAATGACAGATTCCACCCATGCTGGAGGACAGCAACCTCCTACAGCAACTTCTTCACCAAGCAAACCTGCAGCATTCAGATCTGTGAAGGGCCCACCCTGTAGTGTAGGAAAAAGGTCATTATTAACGTTTAGAGAAACTGATGCGTTTCTCTAAGATGAATATGTGTGAAAAATGACTGAGTTCATCTAGATTTACTTGATAAAACTCTCTTCTGCCCTGGAGCCCCACTCCATCTCAGAGTCTTTCTTTTGGAAGCTGATGAAGCATCTCTTAAAGCTATTAAGGGAGCCTGTGATTATCAACCCTGCCCATGGCAGGGGAGGGAAGTCAATGATCTTTAAGGTCCCCTCCAACCTAAGCTGTTCTGTTATTCTTTTAAATAGGTTAACGTTAGGGGATTCTTTCGCTTTTTTCTTTCTGCTGGTAGCTGTCCTATATGTATGTCATACATCAGCCAGAGCCAGATCCTCTAAAGGTCTTCTATGTGCATGAATTGATGCCTTTCTGAAGGCCTTATTGAGGGCTACACAGAAGCCACCTTCCCTGTGATCCTTTGCCTCCAGCCTTCACTCAAAGGTAGTCCCAAGAGTTACAACCCTGAGATGTAAAGCATTTACCTTACAAGCAGATCTGTTCTCTTTAGAAACGCAGATTATCAATCCAGCAAGTGAGGTACGGAGGTTGGAATCCTTCTGGGTGGAAGAGGACATTTAACTTAAGTTAGGAAAAATTTCATCTCAGAAGGAATGGTGGGGAATTGGAAGGGGGAGGTGGTAGAGTCAGCATTCCTAGAGGTGTTCAAGAAACATGTAGATGCGGTACTTAGGAACATGGTTTAGTGGGCATGGTGGGAATTGGTTGTGTAGGTTGGACTGAATGATCTTAATGGTCGTTTCTAACCTTAATGGTTGTATGATTCTAACTGCTTGTCTTGCCTCAGCTGAGTTGTGGGGAGGGAGGAGCTCCCTCCATCTCCTTTTCAGGAGGACTGATGCCTGTGGTTGACTTTTCTGCCAGTCGTCCGCATGTGTTAGTCACACCTGCAATGCTGAGGCCCCAAGGAATGCCTGATTTTTGTATGTATGCCATGTGCAGTCATGACACAGATGCTAAACACTCACTTGTTTTCAGATGCAGTGTGCAAAGACATCACTCTGGAAACCTCTGGGAACCTGTTGTTATTATTTTAGGATTTACTTTACGGCAGAATCCCTGCACAGCTTGAGGTACCTATGTCAGAAGAGTGCTGCTAAGCAGAGGGTGTTAGACATGCAAGTTTGCACTAAGGTATCCGTCTTAGTCTCTTTTTGTTGGTTATAACTGACCTTTTCCTGGAGCGGAGTCTTATCAGAGCTGGCCAGACTTACAGGGACCACCTTAAGCTTCTGAAGCATGCAGTATGTATAGTGCTGGTAGGGGCAGGATGCCAGTTCCAGTGTAGTATCGCTTACATTTATTTTGATGTTTGCTCATTTATCCTGGTTGAAATAAAGCCAGTTTAATACAAAGTTGCTGGAGAAGAAAAGCCTTATGCTTTGGCAAGCACCTCTGCTTCTGTCCCTCTCCAGCTTCAGGCACCCAGCTGATGCGCTGACACTATCTACATCTTGAATGCATGGTGGCAGGGAAACCCAAGATAAATCTTACATAATAGATGCCTTCTATATCGAGACGCATCTTATTTGCAGACAGAGAGAGGAGGAGGAGTGTGTAAGGCTCTCAGCCTGTCTCTGCACACCCAGGGAATTAAATGGTATGCAGGGAGCAGAGGCAGCCCCACAGCACTGGCATGTTAGGGCACAGATTCATTCCATCCTTCTGGCTGCAGAGTAGAGATGACTCTTGTATGGCGCAGCATTTATTACTGGCAGCTATTGGATTTTTATAGACCTGATTCAGCAGTGCATTTGCATCTGCATTATTTAAGTGAGTGGGAAACCCACTCTGTCTTTATAAAGTTGGATGTGTACTTAAGCGTCTTGCTGAGCTCGGATTAATTTAGGGAAAATAAATAGCAAGCAGTCTGGGGCCAGCATTTGCAAGCTGACTAGATTTAGGATGTTTTGGTTCCAAGTACCCAACTTGAGATTCCTCAGCGCACAAGTTTATCAAAAATACAAGCATTGGTGAGAAAAATCGGAGCCTTAGCTGCACTGAATCCCAAACGGCAGCTTGAACACGAATTTACAGAGTGTTTTTTGAAGTCCAGACAGTTGGATAATGAATACAAAGCTGGCCACCGAGCTGCGTATATTGGATCTGTAGGCAGTGTTATTGAATTGTGGTCAAAACAACCGCAGATGGACCTATTCTGACCCAAGTAACCCTGCATCAGTCTATGTGTGATCCACAATAGCTTGGAGAAGCTGTTTCTTGTTTTTGTCTGCGCTCAGCAGACCCAGGCCTTCATCTCTGTGCAGGGTCTGAGAGAGCTCCCATTAAAATTAAAGAGATTTTCTATGAATAGACAGTTTAGGTTTTATCACTCTGTATTTGAATTCTTTCTGTTAATTTTTCTTAGATTATTGGTACAACACTTTAGTTTTGTATAGTGTAATATTTTATTAAAGGCACATTTGTAGTTAATAACATATATGAAGAGGTGTTTTTGACCAAAACTGCATCTGTATGGCACTTAAATAATGAATAGGAATGCCATATATTTATTACAATTTGAACAGTGATAACCATAAGTCTGTTAGAACCCCCTATTTGGTGGATGTGGCCAGCAGCCATCAAAATACAGTGTAAAACAAAATATGTTCTTGTTTGCAGGCTCACAATGGCTGATAATAACACTCCTGATAAGCAGTTGCAGCTCAAGACACTGAATTTACAAAAAGGATTAATCATAGCTAACAGCAGCTGTAAAGATGGAAATGTTTCCATCACTAAGCTCAACTTCTTTGTTGTTTTATAGTCTGTGCATGTAAAGAAAGGACTTCACTTCCTTGTCCGTCTGCAGAGTTCATTTTCTGCTGGTTCCTATGGGAAGCCATGCAAGTTCCAAATGAGGTATTGGCCCACGTCCACGGTTAGCATGAACTGGCCTCAGAGGGAGACATGGGATCTCACTGCATGATGGTGTTTGGTGAAGATGTACACTTTGCCCAGGCTTTTCACAGCAAACCATGCATAGACAGAATAGGTAGCATGCAGGAAGCACTGGGATGTAGTTTCAAATGATTTGGCACCTCATCTCAAGCATCTGTGACTACTATGATCCTTAGTATAAATAAAACTGTCCAACAGAACTCTAAAACATGCCTGTCTCTATTCTGAGGACAAAGCAGTATTTAGCACCCTGTCCCGAATATGTTTCCTCCAAAGAGTATATAGAGCTACTTGGCCTGCTCAGCCTACAATAGAACACTTGTTTTATAGGAAAAAATCTACTTTTTAACCTGTTTTTAACACAGAATATTTTGTGGAATTCAGAAGTGGAAGTGACTTGTGGGGTCATCTCACCCGTTTTCTCCACTCCTTCACTCTTATTTCCAAAAGTTTGTGTTTCTGGGCTTCTTACTGTTTACTGCATTGCTATTGCTTCTGTTTCTCCGTCTGTATCATGTGTGGGTCTGATTTGGCTCTAACAAGAAGACCTATGCAGCACTTTGAAACTGGAAGTAAATATGGAAAAAGCAGCATCTGTCCCAGAAAGTGACTTTGCTTAGCTTACAGTAAACACAACATTGTTTTAAAAATACATTAACTACAGACTCATGTAACTCTTTGCTTAGACCTCTGAAGCTGACCCGACGGAAGCAGTGTGGTGCAGTGGTTACGATGACTGACAGGCAGCTGACAGGCTTGTATGTTCACTTTGACCTTCAAAAAGCCACTTAATAGAGCTTTTCCTTTCCATGCTTGACCATTCTTCAGGGCAAGGTTTATCTGAGCAAGAACCGCTTGCTAAGCATCAATACAGCATCTACAGGGCCAGGACCCTGAGCTTTATCTCTCAAGCCTGGTCAAATAAAAGTAAGTTGGACTTCTGAAGAAATAAGGCTTTGAGAGAATTTTGTAGGATTGGATTTTCAGCTGGCACAAAGGATTTGCCAAGACATCTGAGTTTAGCATTTTCTCTTTCATAGTCTGTTGACTTTGCTGATTCTTTCCCTCGTTCATGTGTTTAGTTCCAATCTGGCAGCAGGAACTGGAAGGCTCACATCCTTGTGCATTAAACAGGATGCAGTGCCTAATTATTATCTTGATTAAATTTTGTGATTAAGTGGTCTGTAATTGTCGGTAGGCTCAGACTTTCCAAGAGATTACTCAGAGCTGTGCTGACTGATCATCTGGTCAGGGCTGAGGTGGCCATGCGTTGAATAAATCTTACTTGAAAAGGAAATGGCACACACATCTCTACACGCACTTGAGCTCCGTGGAATTTTGTTCTATTTGTCTTTGGTGAGTAATACGTTCAGGTCTATCTAGTGCAAAGCTAGATAGGTAATAAGTGTTGAGGAAGAATATGTGGAGAGACGTATGTGTGATGTTTTAATGACTCTTTGTTTAATTTCAGAAGAGGAAGAAATAGCACTTTACTGATGGAAAATGCACACAAAAACCCCCTAGAGAAATAAATAGATGGTAGCAACTTCCTCTTGATGATATAGCTACAGAATGTTTAAAGCTAGGGAAGAAGCAATTGTAGGTGTGTTTAAATTGAAAACACTGGTTTTGTATCCTCTCAGGATAAGTTATTTAAAGTTTTGTTCCTTTAATATGCTATGGCATATTGGTTATTAATAAGAATAATAACAGTGGTCTTTTTAACAAACAATGTGCAGTTTGGATATGCTTACTCTTTTCAAGCTCTATCAGCTTGGGCTTAAAGGCTCGAATATCACCCAGCAATAACAGTGTGGAGATGCAGTTCGCTTGGATAAAAAGTACAGAGCAATGCAACTTGACAGGCTGAGTCCTAAAGGGCAGTAGTCTTGGATCCAGTAGTCTCTCTCATTTTGAATAATTGCTGTTCAACCTTAAATTCAACGTCTATTGCTGAGTACAGGCACATTTGCTCTCCCTGGTGATCCTCTATAAGCAAATGTGCAATACGGTTTTATTACATGGAGCGCATTTTGCACAAGCTGTTTGCTTTACAGAATTAAATAAAGGCAGACAAAGGACAGTCAATATGATTGTTTTGCCTTCTTGCATTTAAATGCTCTATCTTAGGCAGTTCAATAGCAAGCCAGGAGAGAGTACTGTGCTGTCTAAATGGTTTGCACAGAGAAATTCACCTTTGAGGAAAAGCTCACAGGAGCACTGAAATCAAGGGGTTACTTCTCTATAGGCCAGCAATGCATTCAGACCAGTGCCTTCATCTCAGCAGCCAGTTGTGATTGATGGCTTTTGAGGATTAGGTTGACTGAGGAAATCTCAGCCAAAAAAAATTGTTTCCAAGCTGGAATGGCCAAGCAGTGGCCAAGCTTTGATTTTACTGCCAATGCAGAATTTGAAGAGTGAAACCATATTTGTGGCTGTGGCTGAATGAGCTTCTGGGAGTCATTTTGAACCCGTGCCATGAATTTATGAACTAGAAACATTTCTCAGTGCACAGAAAAGAGGATGTCTCAGGATAGCATTTGCCTTGGGGAGGGGTTGATAACGATCTTGTCTTTGGGCAGAGCCTGCAGTGGGGCAGGTGCCTCTTCAGAGCAATTAAAAATAAGGGCATCTGGTGCCTCCCTTGTCATGATGACAGCACATGGCCTTTTGTGGATGGACATTAGGAGCCACTTCAAGTGCCAGCAAGTGCCTTATTGGTCATGCTGATGCATTCTTGCACTGCTAGGTCTCCCTGCTAGGAGCATATAAGGCTAAACAGGCAGAAAGGTTACTGTGTTCATATCCTGTCTTTCAGAGCTATGAGCAAAGAAGGGTTAAAGCATCCCAAAGCATGGAGAAGAGGCTGTGATATTGTTACCATAAAATCTTGAGAACCTTGCTCATGTCTAGAGATGCAGCACAAGCCCCTAAGCTCTGAAGTCTTCTCGTTGTTCGTAGTCTAGTACACATTGGTGTTGTTTCTCACCCACAGCCCTGCCCCACCTTGTACTATACATATATATATATGCATATGTATATATATACGTATATAAAATACAGCTATACTTTGTACAGTGATAAGGTGAAGTCAAACGGAGGCACTATAAAACATTTTGTTTGTGATTGATAACACTGCAGGAAAGTAGGGGCAAATTCTGAAGTATTCATTTGGCATTCAGAGACCTATAATTGGGCATTTTGAGAGCCTTTAACTCAGGAATATGAACACTATATGACAGGCATTCATACTGTACAACCACACTTTCCTATTGCTGTTGCAGAGAATAGCAGAGAGAAGCCAGCAGTACTCTGCAGGAAGCCCTCAGCTGCTGCAAGTCTGCTGGTGATGCAAAGGTAAGAGTCCCAGGGGTCAAGTTCCCATATTGTGCCCGATACAGGGGCACAGGGTGCAGGATAATAGCCGTTGTGGACTGTTTTCTGAGAATTTGACCCCAGGTCTAGGCATAGCTTGAGCAACTGGCTTTGTCCTGAGCGAAGAAAGGAGGGGGTGATACGTAACATCAGCGTGTGGAGTGTGCGATCTGGCAAAGGAATGCTGTCTGCTGACACTCCTTGTAAACTTTCATGAGATGAGTAAAAAATGAAGCATTACCCACAGCTGAATGAAATGGAAGGTAATGCAAAGGTGGTTGGGGGAGTATAAACGGGCTTTTCTCTCAGAAAAATGGGTAATTGGTGACCCAGACTTTCAGGACACTATCTGACACAATCTGTTAACTGATTGTGGTCTATAGAAATTCTCTTGTTGCTCAAAAGCTCCCAGTTCCTACCGTCTCAGTAATGTGCTGTTGGGACAGGTAGAAAGGACTGCTTTCCAAAAATAAATGGATGTTATGCAATAAGCTTAGTTACGTTAATAACTAAAAGACAGATGTACTACTTACTATCAGCTTTAAAATCCAGGCAGACAGTCATACTGATGATTATGGGCTTTTTTTCCCTCCTCTTACATAGGGAAACATGCGGCGAGTGGAAGAACTCAGTATTTAGCATTCTACTTTTTGTTCTATATAGCAGCTTGATAATTGATGCTAGATCATGGTACATGCTGCTCACAGCTTTTCTGCTGACTTTGGGCTTTGAACCAGGTCTAGGAAGCCACATCCGGAATCATTCTCAAGTCCTCTGTTCCGTGCAGGGTGAGATTCTTGCAGGACCTGCTTCTGCAGTTGTCAATGAAGTGAACGGAGTAGATCTGGATGGAAGGTGCCCGTCTTTGGTCTGTTACTTCTATTTTTTCTGTCCTGATTATGTTAATATAGAAAGTGTCTTCCACCTAATGTCCAGTATTGTAAGCATGAGAAATCTTAAAATACATCCTGAGTTTTGAAGAAGGAACATTGGATTAAACAGCTGGTGGAAATCATTTACAAAGCTCATCCGGTTTTACTTGGTCTTGGAGCAGGCTCAAGATACAATCACAAGTCCAATAGTGAGAAAATGTCTATGTTTGTTTTCAGTCGATAAATCCTTCCCCTACACTCTGGGTTATTCACACACTCTGCCTGCGTTAGGCAGTTAGTTTGATGTCTAAATTGGGAGGCTGGTAAATGAGAGGGCAAGGGGAGCCAGTGGATGGGGAGCTTCGATATGAGAGTTGCCCAGCAGAAGAGTTTGACTTTGAAATTACAAGTGTGAGTTGAACATTTGAGATGAATCATAGAATCATAGAATCATTTGAGTTGGTCACATAAAGGTCATCTAGTTGAACTCCCCTGCAACAAATGGACACCTACAGCTAGATCAGGTTGCTCAGAGCCCCGTCCAGCCTGATCTTGAACATCTCCAGAGACAGAGCTATCAACTGCTTGTCTGGGCAGTCTGTTCCAGTGCTTCACCATACTTACTGTAATAAAATCATTCCTTGTAGCCAGTATAAATCTCCCCTCTTCTAGTCTGAAACCCTTTCCCTTTGTCCTATCACAAACAGACCCTGATGGGTTCTGTTCTGTCCTTTCTAATCTGACACACCTCGACTGCAACAGATACCTGCTGATTTATATCAGCAATGTATGTGTTTCATTATATGTATATATGTAAAAAATCCACACAAACTGGGCTTCTCTGATGAGCCATAACTAAACTTTTGTAGGCAGCACAAACAAGGAAGTCGTGAAAGTTAAAGCCCACAGCCAGGCAGCACCAACCATACACAGTACTGCTTCTAATGCTCTTCTAGGCCATCTAGGCTTGGCTCTGGATGGCTTTGTTTCCAGTACAAACATTTTTTTCTCATTCTCTCTCCTTGCTTTTGAACAGATGGCACTGAAGAACTTTTACCTTTTTCCCCGTATTTTTTAAGCTCTCCCTGCCTTTCCCAGCTTGCATCTTGTCATGGATGATGCCCCAGACCATTCAGTCCAATGTTAGCAAGCTTGCATCTCCAGAAACCAATCTGTTACAAGGCTTCCAATAAATAACCCCTTCTGCCTCAGGCAGCCCCCCTTACCCTGCTCAGTCCTGCAGGAGACACAGGGATGGAGCAGATGCACACTTTGCAGTGCGGTGGCACATGCAGCCCAGGCTAAATGACTGATGGCAAAACCAGCTGAAGCAACACAGTGTTCCCTTCATCGAGCTGTTCTCACCTGGCATCTTGGAGCTGATTATATTGGCAGGGGACATTGTGTTTCTTTTCTCTCATCCTTGTCTTGTTTGTTTAATGGTAAATTAGAGCAGGCAAGCATGCCATCTATTAGGCTATAAATGCTGCTGAGTGTTTTGGCTTTGTGCTAAATAATTGTGCGTTTTATTGCTATTACACATTCATTTTCCTGGGCAATAAAATGCAAGCTGCAGTCCCTGGTACTTTTTCTGTCTTCTGTATGTATCGCGATGGCCACATAGGCTTAAGCAGCATCATGCAGCCTGCTGCCATAAATTCACTGTTATTTGAGCAGGTCTAACATTTGTTTATAATTAAAGTCAGGGATCTTACATAGTAATGCCAATTATTGATTTTTTTTAATTTTTTTTTTCCTTTAAGGAAAATAAATTCCTTTTTTCCTTATAACTACCATAGCAACCGAGTCAAGTTGCAGTGGCTAATCTTGTCCAGGGCCGTGGGAGAAAAGGCTCTTAGAAGCTGGTGATAAAGTTACAAAAGCAACCTGTGAACCCTTAGCACTGGGGTCAGTATAGGCTGGCGATATTGTACCGGAGAGGTAGTAACCAAAATGAGCATCTCTGATGGTAAATGTCAGTGCAGACAGATGGAAAAGGGAAAGCTCTGCTTCAGTCACTCAAACCACAAGCCTGTGCAAGTGGCAGTGGGTTTAGATGACCCATGGCAGGACATGTCCCAGACTTCTGATAATTTAGCATTTGCTAGGCTTGACTGCACAGGGCACCTTCTTTTGAGGGTTGGATGCAGCTTTTGCATGCACTGCAGTGAAATACAGTTGAAGTGGAGAGGAGCCATGCACACATGCACAAAGCTGTATATTGGGACCAAAGAAACATTAAAAACATAGGATTATTGATGGCCTGGGTTGAAAAGGACCGCAGTGATCATCTAGTTTCACCCCCCTGCTACGTGCAGGGTTGCCAACCACCAGACCAGGCTGCCCAGAGCCACATCCAGCCTGGCCTTGAATGCCTCCAAGGATAGGGCGTCCACAGTCTCTCTGGGCAACCAGTGTGTCACCATGCTCTGTGTGAATCATCTAGTCCAGCTCATCGGCCCACCCCCACCATTCTCACTAAGTCATGTCTCAGTGTCATATCAACACATTTCTTCAACACCTCCAAGGACAGTGACTCCACCACCTCCCTGAGCAGCCTGTTACAATGCCTGACCACCAATTCAGAGAGAAAATTTTTCCTAATATCCAACTTAAACCTCCTGTGACGCAACTTTTTAAAACCATTAAAACCATTTTAAAACCATGACATAACTTTTTAAAACCATTACCTCTTCTCCTATCATTAGTTACCTATCTGCAACAAACCTCAAGTGCATTAATGGCTGCTGTGAGTGCAAAGGCCAGAGTTATTAATTGATCATCATGCAGCTGATTAATGCCACTCAGGTTTTGTGATCTTCTAGGTACATGTTTTTATTATGGTTTTAGTTTGTTCAGGACTATTAGGGTTCTTCTCTTTTCGCTTGCTTGTCAGGAAGACAGCTCTATTACAATTTCTGAGTTGGCTTGGTATTTCTGCACTCATTTAAAGATGCCTGGCCAACTTGAAGTAATGGGCACACCTGTTGAGCCACGGGCTTTGCACATCAGGGCAATGCAGTTTGGAGGTGGGACTTTGTGTGCATTCAGTCAGCCATGTATTATGGGCTTGAGGCAGGCATCACTCCTAGGAACCTCGCCCTGTTACATTACTGATGGGTACCTGAGCAGCAAATTCCTCCCTGTGGGCTCAGTTGGGGCTGCAAAAACTTCTTATCCCTTTTGCTGTGGCAGTGACAAATGGGCGAGTTAACTCCATGTTTTCTTTTATAGCTGTTTGTAAAAGCTTTGCAGAGTGCAGGGTTGAAGAGAATACCTGCAATAGCAGCTGAGGAGAGAAAGAGAGCTGATTCCAATTCCTCTCTCCTTTGTTCAGCATTTAGCTTTGAAGAGGGTTTTATCCTGATCAGAGTTTGCTTTGGTTCAGCCCACAAAGAATTTGGACTGGGATAGATGCATGTGTAACTCCCTGCATCCTTGCATGCAGCAGCATGTCCCACGTAAGGGTTAACTCCAGCTGTAAGCTGTCAGTGTGGCTGTAAGCTTGCTCTCAGACCCTTCCTGCTCCAGCTAATCCTAACAAATCCGCTTTCCTTATGCATTCTCTTCTTTCCTCCACAACTGTGGGATAGAAAGAAGGTGGAGCTAAAGGAAACTTATGGAAACACACTCTAACTATTTTGTTACGTGCATGAAAACAAAATGAATCTCCCTCCAGATACAACAGCCTCTGATATCCCTATGGGCTATGTGCATTTAGCTGTGTCCTTCCCAGTTGGCTGCCTGGCTTAGGCATCCCAGAACTTTTCCTACAATTATTAAAATAATGTCATATCCTCTGAATGAGGCAGGGGATCTGAGGCTGAAGCTGTTTCCCAGAGGGGTGTTCTTACTCCTTGCCCCTCTGCATCACTGTGAGGGCTGCAGTGTAGCTTCAGTAGCAGATAGCTGCTCACCAGGACTATAGAGTGAGAGAATCATTCAAGTTCGAAGGGACCTTTCAAAGTCGTCTGGTCCAACTCCCCTGCAGTGAACAGGGACGCCTTTAGAGCACCTGTCCAGCCTGACCTTGAATGTCTCCAGAGATGGAGCATCCATCACCTTTCTGGGCAACTTGTGCCAGTGCTTCACCACACTTATCATAAAAAATTGTTTACCTATATCCAATCTAGTTCTCCCATGTTTTATATTGAAATCATTGCTCCTTGTCCTGTCACAACTGACCCTCCTAAATAATCTGTTCCCTTCTTTCTTGTTGCTTCCCTTAGATATTGAAAGTCTGCTCTCAGGTCTCCCTAGAGCCTTCTCCAGGCTGAACAGCCCCAGCTCTCTCAGCCTGTCCTCATCCCTTGGATTGTTACCATCATTTTTGTGGCCCTCCTATAGGTGCAGTACAGGTCCTGTACTGAGGACTCTGCATCTGATCCCAGTACCCCAGGTGAGGTCTCACCAGCACAGAGTAGTGGGGCAGGGTCACCTCCCTTTGATCTGCCGGCCACGTTTCTTTTGCTGAGAAAAAAAAAAATAACTTGGAATGGCAGAACAAGGTAGACAAACATCTCACAAAATGACTATATGTCACTGGCTGGTTCTGCCTTCACGCCTCGCCCAGCTGAGCCTCCTTAGTTTCTATGAGCAAATGTCCAGAACCAAAGCCAGACTGTCTGCGTTCTGGCCAAATCAAAGGGCCAGCACCAGGAACTGCACCTCGCTGTGCAACTGTGAGGGCAGAAGCATCCTCCTCGGCTGCTTTTCTGGGTGATGGAAGTGACTGAATGTACTTGTAAAACTCAGGTGAGGTAATTTTGCCTTCGTATTCCGTGTGCTGTCACCGTGAGCCCTGGTGCTGCCTGTCTCCCACACTTTCCTCACTGTTTCTCATACAGATCAGCAATGCACCAAATCTGCTGTGCATGTAAATTGGAGCAGGGTTGATGAAATTAAGTAGGAAGCACAGGAGGCAAGAAAGTGAAAAAAATTTCTGTCAGTTGCAAGTTTGGAAATGTCTGTACAGTGGTGATGATGATCTGTAGGAAGGAGGTTTTTTAAAGGAACAGCTGGGACCTACAGGTATTTACTGTTTGGATGAGAAAAGCCTGGTAGCAATAACTGCCCATTGCTGGATGAAGCTGTATGTTGTGAACCTGCTGGGCTGGGAGCTCTTGACCCCTCTTAGACCAGCTTAGAAACAGCAATGCCCCTGAGCCAGTGCTGTGTTTCCTGCATAAATCATCATTCATCAGTTCTCCTCTGGGAATTTATTAGGATTGCTTCTGGGATCATTTATTCTGGAGACGAAGAGACTCTGAGGGTAACTTAACACTCTCTACAACTCCCTGAAAGGAGGTTGTGGAGAGCTGGGGCTTGGCCTCTTCTCCTAGGTAACAGCGATAGGGCAAGAGGTGGTGGCCTCAAGTTGAAGGGAGGTTCAGGTTGACATTAGGAAGTATTTCTCCTCAGAGTGGCACAGGCTGCACAGGGAGGTGGTGGAGTCAGCTGGAGGTGTTCAAGGGACATGTTGATGTGTCACTGAGGGACATGGTTTCATGGGCATGGTGGGGATGGATATGTGGTTGGACTAGATGATCTAAGTGATCTTTTCCAACCTGAGTGATTCTGTGATTCTATGAAATTCTGTTTGCAGTGATTTCCTTCTCACATCTGTGTGAGAAAAGACATTTAAAAAAAAAGGGATTAAAAAATTATCATACCTATTTAAAGCCAAGCCAAGCAGAACAGTGTGTTTTCAGGAATTCACAGTATATACAATTCCTGGCAAATTCTTGAGACATTTTAATTAAAGGTGAAATGACTTTTCTTTTTCCTTTGCTTAATTGAGGCCACACAAATAAAGATCCTGTAGCTCCCACTTGCAAAGCAAACTTATTGACTTGAATTGATTGCTCATTTAAAAGCAAACCCAAAGCCCCAGGCCACTGCTGTGGTTGCAGAGACCCTTATTTTCCCTTACTTTTTAGTGCTGTGCCCATTAAAACTTGCCTGGAGCTTTAATGCTAGATCAAGGGGTGACATTTTTGTAAGTTCCATTTTCAATGACACTTCTCATGGGAGTGAGAACAGGAGCCCTGAGACCCCACTTTGACTGCAGTAGCCTTTGCTGGTCTGAAACAGCCATCCTTCTTTGGGAGAGCAAGATTACTTTTTATTTCTGTTGGAAACTTTTGTTCACAGTAGCAGTATTTGTGTGCATTGGTAAGTAGCTTCCGTGTTGCATCCCAGATGGAGCTTGCTTTTAAGCCTTTCTTTAGGTGATGCTCATGCATTCACAGCTCCTGGAAGCTGCTCAGGTTTGGCACTTAGAATCATAGAATCAAAGAATCATTAAGGTTGAGAAAGACCTCTAAGGTCATCTAGCCCAGCTGTCCAACTGCCACCAATGTTGCCCAGTAAACCATGTTCTGTAGTACCACATCTACATGCTTCTTGAATATCTCCAGAGGCAGTGACTTCACCACCTCCCTGAGCAGCGTCTCCCTTCCTCTCCATGTCATTGACAAAAAGGGAAATTTCCAGCATCTGGCCTGCTACAGCTTTATTTCTGAGTAGGATCATAGAATCACAGAATGGTTTGGGGAGGAAGATCATTTAAGATCATTTAGTTCCAACCACTCTGTTTTAGGCAAGGACACCTTCCACTAGAGAAGGTTGCTCAAAGCCCACGGGATCTGGCTTGGAGCAGAATGTGGCTGGTAGCCTTGCATAGGGTGAGACCAAGGCGCTGATGCCATATGTGCAAAATGGAATTAATGACCATTTTCTTGTGCTAAAATTTCTGCTTTTTTTCTAACTCTGTGGACTGTAGTATGATATTCAAAGTTCAGAATTTCAATACTAAATAAACGAAATTTTTCTGTTAATTATTTCTTCATGGGACATACTTTGAATTTCTCTTTGAACCAGGAATCCCTTAAATATTCTAGAAGCGCTGGCTACCTAGCTACCTTAGTACTCTCTCTTTTTATGTTTTAACCATCCAAGTAAGATAAGTGGAAAAGATGCCATAGTTTTGTGCTCATCTGTATGTATTTCTCCAGGATGCAATTATCAGCATCAACATACTTCAGTATTAACATTTTTAATACATTTCAGGATGCCCGGTCGAGCTGCTGTATATGCAGTTCTGATGTATGCAAATCCATTTTGCATGCAGCTCTTGACATATTTTCATATGCAGGATTATGGGAAGCCTTTTCTGTGCCACTCTGATGTATGCTAATCTTTGTTTCCCTACAAACACTTTAAAAGTCCAGACAAAAAGACAGAATTTCTTTGCTGAAATACTGCTGTTTCCTCTAACCAGGCTGGCACACAATCCAGGGCAAAGCTTCCACTCACAGAATATCGTGGGTGCTTATTCAGATCGCCTGCTCCAGGCATCTGCTTCTATCCAACAGGTATTAGAAACAGCCTGAGATCTGGCAGTCCTCTGGACAAAAGGCAGCCTGAGTCATTCATTTCTTTCCTGTCATTGTAGATGTAGGGCAGAAACTGGCCCGGGAAGATTATTGTGCACAGAGGCTGGATGATGTGTGAGCACAGTGCGCGTGGATCCAAATAGGTCAAGTGCTCCTCTTAAGGGTGTACAGATGATCGATCAGTTTAAAAGACCTGCATAATGGCTTTGTAATTCTGGCTTGTAGCATGGTGTATTAATTACCACATGCATTACTTATCTCTGTTATATGTTTTTAAATGTATTATTTATTGATTCCTTAGAAATTTCCTGTGACTGCCGGTCTCTCAGAGGCATGCACAGTAAATGGAAAACTAGACATTTTAATTTGTGTGTACCGTATCTTGCATAGGCTGACAAGTTCAGACTGCACAGATGCTAAAACCCCTCCAGATTTTACTGTGGGCTGGCCAACACCGTTGCCTTCGCTAGGCTGAATTCAAATCCCACGTTAATGAAGGAGCAAATCCCTGTGGTGCTATTAGACCTTCTCCAGCATGAGTGCAGTATGTCTGATGAATAAATGTTTAACACAGAGCTGCACTGGTCGGTGTCATTGATTCTAAGAGATAGGCTGTTGGTTTGACAAGGAGCCCTCAGTGTACATGCAGTGAGTTAATGAGCCTGCAGTGCCAAAATCTGTTCAGTAGTACTTCCAGACAGAAATTCCAGGGAAGACAGGGAGAGATGCTCACAAGGGCCTGAAAACATATTTCCTAGATTTGGGGGATTATTGACAATACTGTTATCATTATTATCTAACCTTTCTCTGGATTTAGAATTGCAGTGCTCAGAGCTGCATTCTGCAGCATGTTAACGACACTATTAGTATCAGAAATCAAGATTCTTCACAATACCTATTTTCCTTGGTATTTATTAAGAAACAGCCTGCTGACTGTTGGGAGCTGGTGACTATTTGGGGCTGAAGGCACATAGACAAATTAGCAAAGCACGTGCTGTCAATGTGATTGAATTCTACCTTTAGTTTAGAGTGTTCCGTAATCTGAAGTAATCCTATCTCCTCTCCTGTAATCCTATAAAACTGAAACTAATGCACATACAGGAATTCTCTTTACAATATTTTTAACTTGCCTCTATTTCTATTACTGCTGTTGCCACTATTAATTTGTCTTTTTGTACTTGGATTACCTGACAGTAGCATTCTTACTGGCTCTGGAGAACTGATGCAAGATTCTTAAATATGTAAAAAAAAAAATAATAAAAAAAAAAATATATATATATATATATAGAGAGAGAGAGAGAGAGAGTCAAATCAATATGTAGTGAAACCAAAATGAAAATGTGAAAATTTCGCCACTCTTCTCCTACCAGGAGTGAAAATGGAGCCTAGAGTTTTTCATTCCAAATGTCAAAGGTTCTTCTCTTTTTTTTTTGAAAGTTTCCTGAAACAGAAAATCAAGATGGAAAATTATTTTATCTCTGAAAAGTTTCAGTTTTGGCAAACTGATCAACTTCACCCCAGAAACAAAGAAAGGAAGGAAGGAAGGAAGGGAGGGAGGGAGGCAGGAAGGAAGGAAGTAAAGGAAGAGAAGAAAGGAAGAAAGAAAAAATGTAGGAAAGAAATGAAGAAAGGAAGAGAGTAAGACAAGGAAACTATTCTGGAAAAACTCCATGATGAGGTCTGTTCCTATCATGAGCTATTGAAGAATTGTACTTGGTGGAAACACACGTGAGTGTCCTGAAAATCCCTTTGACAGCTCCTGATCTCCCAAGCAAAAGCCAACAAAGCTTGATCTCCGATTAAATACCACCTAATGGCATGGGAAAGATTACAGAGTACAGAAACCCTCTGTCCACTGTGGTCGTTCTGTCATCAAAGGGTGTCAAACAGCAATTTTTAATTGGTCCAGTCTTCTGGTTGGATGTTTTTAAGAACTGTTACAAGTTGAACAATTCAGAGATGAATGTTATGAAGGAAGGTTTGGATTTTTACTGTGGAGTTGTTGTATCTGTTGCCCACCTTTGGACTCTTGGTGTGCCAGCCTGTATAAAGACAGCACCAAAATCCCAGTCACACAGCCCATTGCTGTGTATTGCCCCACTGCAGAATAGCCTTCCTAGTCCAGCAGTTTAATCCTGAGCCTGTCCAGCATTGCAGACTGCAAGATGAGGAAGGAAAATAATATTAAATAAGAGTTTCTAGTGATGCATTTTCTGTTTAAAACATAAGATGTGTATGTGTGAAATAAAATTTAGAATATATGAAAAAAAATGAGTTACCATAAGGGAAGCAGAGGTCCTGTTTTTGAGTCGCGCTGTATGTGGAAAGAAGTAAGACTCCTCATCCAAAAATCACTTTATAGTGGGATAAGGTTGCTTCTTACAGCATGTTCTTCCCCCTCTGGTTTCCATCACAATCCAGATAAGGCCTGGGAGCCTCCCACCTCACTCTTCGGCGTAATCACTGCTGCTCACAGTGTGGCTGGATGGTTTTTGCTCTGATGCTTTCCTTTTGTTTTAAAGATGCTTAAACTGAGGGTTGAGTCAAAGGAATGTCTCAGCAGTGGAGTTGCCTGTAGGGTAGAATTAATCACCCATCTCAGTGGTCTCTCCCAGTTTATCCCATGGAAAAGATACTCAGGGGCTGATTTGATCATAGTTTTATCTTCACAGTTGCAGTCACCTCTGCGTTTTCCAGTAGTAACTGGGACCCGAGTGGATGTCAGCCTTAGACAGCTGGCATGCTCCTTGCAGCCTTCGCTTTCACCCCAGACCCAGTTTCACTCCTCTCAAGGATGAAGACCAGAGGCTGCAAAGAGATGGCAGTAGGTCATGTGTTGTTTTTAAAAAGGTGACAGGTTGGTGGGATCCTGGAACGATTTTGCAGCATCAGCATCTTTTTCTTTTATTGGGATCAGAGAAGAGAGCAAACACGATCATGGTATGTTTTCCTGAGCTATTTTTCAGTTACAGTCCAATCAAAGGTCTGCTGCTCAGAGCAGAACTTGTTTCAGACCCATTTCTGTCTCACCAGCTCCCTGCTGTCCTTTATCCTTAAAAAGGTTTCATTTGAGCATCTGCCTTTCTCCACGCCTGGTTCCCCATGATGACCTCTACCATAGACACAATAGATACGGAAGAGCAGAGATGTTGTTCAGCCCTTCCCACAAGAACTGCAGTAGAGATTCCACTTCCAGGCACCTTAGTAACGCTCCTGTTAAAAATTGCTAAGATAAAGATTTATTTTGAGGTAGTAGAGTACAACTATCCCACCCAAATTTCTGTTAATATTGTGCACATCTTGCACAAGAAGCTGTTTGCTTACTCTGACCACACAGACCTGTTGTGCACGTAGGCAGGGAGGGCTCTGTTATCAAGGAGATATCTTATCTGCCTGGATGACCCAAGAGTGACAGATAAGACACAGGTAATATTTTTTTTCAGATCACTAGCACCTAAATGCCATACATTTATGCTCCATAAACCACCTCCAGTTTTTTTTTCCTATTCACTGTGACGGATGAAACAGTGCCCAAGGACTGGCTTCAAATTCAAGAAACATGGAGGAGTTGTTCTCTTGAAATTTGAGTAAAGCAAATTTTTCTCATAGCTTAAATGTTACCTAATGTGTAATTTTACTTTTTGTTTTCTTTTTTTTTTTTTTTTTTTTGTATTTTGTTTTTTTTTCATATAGGCAGTGTTGATACTGTTAGAGATACTTGAGGTGAGCATTTTAACAAATGTGAGCAGTATTATCAATGTGTTAGAGTGACGTTGATATTGTGATCCTTTTTGGCAGCAGTGGTCAAACAGGCTTGTTCTTCACAGTGCAGTCAGAGATGTGGCAGGGAACTTAAAGATCATTCTTATTGATTAAAACACATATGGGATTTGGAGCTGCTGTTCAGTGCACACAGAACAGGGGCACCTGTGTCACCCCTATAAGGATGGGCAAGAGCTTCCAGTTAGCTCTGAGAAGCAGATCACAGTTTGGTGTTAATTAACTTGTGGATGGAAAAGAAAAAAATCATGGGATCATAAGAGTAGTTTAGGTTGGAAGAGACTCTTCATGAACATCTAATACAAACTCTGTCATGGACAGAGATCATCTCTCACTACACCGGGCTGCCCAAAGCCCCATCCAACCTGACCTTGAATACTTCCAGAGATGGGACATCCACAACTTCTCTTGGTAGTCTCACCACCCTCATGTGCCACCTGGTGCTTTTCCATCCTTGGCAGCTTTTGGTGGCAGAGGCAGTTACACCTATGTTTCTGGGGCATGGGCTGCATCCCCTGGTGTTTGCATCCTTCGTGTAGTCCTTGGTTCCTTCTGAAAATTATCATCTGGAGGTGGAGGAGATGGCCCAGAGGTCTTGCATGGGCACCCAGCATTGTCTGTGTAAGGGAGATTCATGTTTAGCTTTGAGGAGTTGACAGGCTGTAATTGCTCAATCCATCTCACATAGCAAAAGCCTCATGCTCAGAGGTCTCTGGCAAGGTGTCAGACCAGTGAAGTGTTTCTAAATGTCAGCCAGCTGCTAGCAGTGGGAAGGAGCCAGCGATGAGCAGAGGCAGGGCAGACGAGCCCGTGGTTTGGAATAACAGTCCCATCCACTGTTCCTTTCCAGGATTTAACACAAAACTGAGTTGAAAAATTACATGTTTTTCCAGGGAGAAGCTTTCTGCTGCCTTGTGGTGATATCTTCCAAAACATTTGGGACCTTCATTTGTACAGTAAAGCAAGATTTCATTTTGCATCCTCATGGTGCATCCAAGGACAGGGCTCTGAGACCCAGGGTTGGAAACATAGTTACTCAGGAGGAGTATGAATGGGAAAAGGTCCCAAAACAACAGGAAGCATGCTTGAGGAAATACAGCTTGTGTTGCCAAAAGGCTTGATAACAATATATTGTGAATGCAAAGCACCTTGGAAACTTTGAGCTGTTCAAAGTCGGAATGGAAAGCTGGAAATGTCTCTATGCAGAGATGTTGCTTCTTGTTGCTTTTGTGCTGTTCTGACAAATGTGCTGCATATGGAAAATGTTGATGACATCAAACCAGAGAAGTTTGTTTTACACCTAGGTTTTAATGTGGGTTGTGGACTAGGAGGCTGGATCCTGAACTGACAGCATCAAATGCAAGCTGGCAAAGATCTCAGTGATGTGCTGGCAATTAGTACTTTCCTGCTAGCAGACAGGCATTAGGAAGTGGTCAAACTCAACCATAAAAGGCCATTTACTAGGAGAGATGATTATTTTCATTACGCTTTTTTTGTTTGTTTAAGAAAAAAGTCAAGAAATGAAGCATTCTGCAAATTTTCATAGAATCATAGAATCATTACTGTTGGAAAAAGCCTCTAAGATCATTAAATCCAACTGTCAACCCATCACCACTCTGAAATACTGTCTTTAACACACACTTGAATATTTCTAAGCATTTCTTTCATTTCTAAAACAACTCAGAATAATTTTGAAAAATAATTTGTATATTTAGAAACAAAAGTTGGGAAGAAGTGATATTATTGTAAGCAACATTAAGCACAGAGGTTTGACCTCAACAAAATGCCACTTGCATAGCTCGGATTATTTTCTGTCATTCATTCTTGAATGATATTTTCTGAAGATTTGTATTTCCAAAGAAATTACCTGTGGTGTGTGGCCAAAGTGATTTGAAATGACAGGATAATTCACACTGCTGTTCTGACTCAGTGTTGTTAGGGGACAGTTGGTCTGGATCCAGCAAGACGGTGAGGCTGCAGCATCACCATGCCTGGATCATAGAATCATTGAATGGCTTGGGTTGGAACAGACCTCAAAGATGGTCTAGTTCCCACCCCCCTGACATGGGCAGGGTTGCCAACCACTAGATTAAGCACTAGATCAGGTTCTACTATCTCCAGATGCTTTTCCCTTGCGTCCCATACTGTGCACTATGCCACTAGGTAGGCAGAAAGGTGCTCTGGTGTTGGCTTATCTGTGTGGATTTCACACCTGGACAGTGAGGCTGGGTCCTGGGATAGCCATGGGCTCAGACAGGGAAGCTCTTTTTCTGAGTCATTATTTCACATTTTCATCTGCCCTCGTGCCCCTGTGTTTGAGGAAATGGGCTCTGATGGGCTGATGGTACGCTGAGACAGGAAGCAGCCAGACAGGGTATTGTTCTGAGACAGGAAGCAACCAGACAGGGTATTGTTCGGGCTTTCCAATCTGTCCATGTCTCTTTGTGCTCCTTTGTGGCGTACAGGTGAACCTAACAAATGCAACGAGAATACATTGCATTTCAAGATGTATTAAAAAAAAGTATTTCCTGAAGGTCTTAAGAGTTTCTTTTATTAGTCTATCACATAAATTTGATTTTATCCACATCCCAAGTTGGCAAGGACCAAAGACTTTCTTCAGATTTTGCAATACAAATAAGATCTACCCTAGGAGGGAAAAGATGGTATTTATTTTCCTTCTTTCCAGAATGCAAGAAAACAATGAACACAGTCAGTTGCAGTGGATTAGTCCCAGGATATTTTATTTCAGTTCATAAAACTTAGAGGACTAAGCTCTGCCCTCTTTTATGACAATGGAGTCACGCTGGAACCACTCCTGCACTTAGAACCCACCATGAAGGAACCTGCCTCACTTTTTATCTTTCCTGAGAAATGCGATTTTGCATTTTCTCTGCATTGTATGCCATTGTGTATTGTGAGTTTGCTGCAGAATTCAGTTATCTCAACATTTCCAAGGGTGTTTTACATGAGAACAAGGGTATATGTAGAAAGCAGGAGGAAGTAGGAAGGAAGCAGGAGAAATCTAGACTGCAGATAAGACCCAAAGCTTGAGACAGCTTAACCTGCTGACAACAAAGGTAGGAGCAGGCACAATGCAGTTCAACCCTATTAAACTGTCAGTGCATCATAGCTGAGCAAGGCTGGGCACGTCATTTAAACCTTCACATCTTGAGTTCCCAGGAATTGTTCCTTGGTCCGGTGCCAAAACGACCTGTTTGCAGATACGTGAATGTCAAGGTCACTGTGAGTTGTGTTGATAAAACCGTGTCTGGTTGCACGCTGCTTCTCTGCAGTAAGTTAAGTTGACTAGTGCAAATAGTACAGGGAAACAACTCTAGAGTGGGGGCTGCAGGCACTATCCCAGTGCCAGGTCTCACATCAGCAGCAAACGTAGGGATGCTACTTTGGCATTGCCCTGCTCTTCTTGCACGGTGAGTGGTCTCAGATGCAGTAGAAGCCTCAGTGCAAGGAAGAAAGAAAATCCTGATCTCCGGGTTGGATCTAACTTGTGTTAAGAACAGAAAAAAATGGGCCTCATCCAAGTCACAGCAAAGCCAATGAAAACTTTTTCTATTCATTTCAGCATGTCTTTTCCTCAGGCCCTAAATCATATTTATAGTCCCGAGAGCCCTTCTGTCAGGATATATTTATATATATTTTTTCCTATTCTGAGTGCCCATAGGAAAGCTTTCCTAAGGAAACGGAAATAGTCAGAATTAAAATAGAGTGTGCGGTGTGTGTTTCCACACTGGAGAAGGGCCGTGGGAGTTCGGCTCTTTTCTCACCTTCACCCTGTGCTATAACAGGTGGTATGATTACAGATTGGAGTCACTGGAGTTCATTGCATAAACACAGCATCTTTTTTTTTTTAATTCTAAATATGAGTTTAACCACAGATCAGTTTAAAAAAAAATGTAGTGAAATGGATGTTTATTGTTGAGACTGCAGTTGTTTTCTTTTCTGAACAATACCCCATTTTATAGGCTTTTCCAAGGAAGGTCCCCTCCCTCCTCCACGTAAAAATAACTGAAGAACAGCAACTGTGTTGACAAACAGTGACTTGGCTCAACATTAATAGCAGGAGGAGTTCAACCCCGCCAATACTGCAGCTTTTGAATTATCCGGCCCGTAAATGGAGAATCAATTTGCTTCTGGGACTTGGCACAGCCTGGGGAGGTTGGGGACTGTGTTTTTGTTTAGACTAGCAACTGCATCCATACCAGTAAAGCAAACAAATTTGGGACGGCTCTCTGGCACAGAGACCAACTGGTGTGGACAGGGCTGTTAAAATCCCATTCTTACTCTCCAAGGCATAGTGACCTCATCCCCAGTGCCTTTTGGAATGTGAATCCCAAACTGTACCCAGGGAGGTCTCTGGTTAGCACCAAAACTTACCACAGCTCCCTTCAAAATATTCATTTTAGAGACAGGCATACGGTATTGCTCTCTGCAGTGTAATTCACTGACTGAGCAGCCTGGGTTAATAAAGCCTTTCGTTATCCAGGTTGACCTGCTTGTCAGCCTTGGTTGCATTTGTTTGGTCCAGGCAGCAAATAAATCTCAGGGCATTTGGCAAGCAGAGACTAACTGGGTGGCACACACTGCCCATCGCGGAGGAGAAACTTGGAGCAGAGCAGGGGTTCACAACCATGATCGAAGCTCCTGCTTTCAGGTTTGGCTTTACAGAACTCGTTAAATATTTAAGCAACACCTCTAAAAACCTGTGCTGTATCTATGTCTAGCCCTCTGGAAAAGCATTTTGGCTTTTAGGGTCTCCTTGCAGATCCCAAAGTGAAGAGGCAGCAGCCTCTTTCCTTTGTTTGAAGGAGCCTCAGCTTGGAGGGTGAAGTGGGAGGGATCCTACAAGGATTAGTTTAATATGGGAATTTCTGAGAGATAACAGTTGCTGTTTTGCTCCTTCTTTGCTGGCTGGATGCCTGAAGCTAAGTCCGTGAGATTTTGTTTGCTGGTCTTTTGCTTTTTAACAAACTGCCCGTATTCCAATGTAGACTCTTCTCCAATGTTTTTCGTCATTTCTGTTGTTGTTTTTTTTTTAGTTAAGAGAATGTTGATTAAGCGATGACACTTTAGAGGCCTTTTTTTTTGCAAAGATCTAAGTTTTAAAAAACATGAGACAACTTCTTCCCATGAAACAGTGGTGTTGTGGGAGGAAGGGATCCATTTTTCAGCTTTTAAAGACTTGGTGCTTGTTTAAATCTCCTATTCCAGCTGCTCACCAGCCCCCACTTCATGCCTCTCTGCCTGGCTGGGACTTCAAGGGAACATCTGAGATGAAAAGCTGGCTGTACCTAGCCTACCTTGGCAGTAAGAGGGAAAATAACAATAATCCGTGCAAAACAAAGGCCATTTATCCTTTATCT
Source organism: Perdix hodgsoniae (assembly GCA_035772895.1). Lineage (NCBI taxonomy): Eukaryota > Metazoa > Chordata > Aves > Galliformes > Phasianidae > Perdix > Perdix hodgsoniae. The sequence continues at coordinate 6,621,702 of JAPSGF010000042.1, forward strand.
TCCTCCATCTGTCCCAGAATGTATGAGCTGTTTTTGCTTAGCTTTCTCCGAACTACAAATCCAGCCCCAGTACTTAGGAAATGAAGCTTGTTGGGGGAGAAAGAGAAAGGAACGAATTCCTCTTCCTTCCTGTCCTTACCTCCTCTGTCTGGTGCTTTTTGTTCAGCTGGATCACTTTATGCATTCTTGGCTTATCTGGTGGCTATCAGGGTCAGCCTAAGGGAATAAGGTGTTTCATTGCTATTCAAATGACTGACCTGTAATTCAAACAGGGCCAGAGAGCTGTGGCTGACTCAGTATAAAGGGACTCAACGTCCACAGGTCGATGTTCTGCCCTTTCGGAAATTTCAACCTGAAACTCCTTGGTATGCATTTAGGGCAGCTGAAGTCGTAGCTGGTGCTGTGTTGAGGTCTGAGAAGTTTTGGAATGGGCAGTGAAAAGCATGGAAACTGACATCTGTTTTTCTCTCTTTTTCTTTGTGTGTGTCTCCAGGCTGCGAACTGCTCTATATGGCTTAAATGGACATCAAAGTATGTTTCTCAGCTGGAATATACATCCTCTAATGATCTGATCCTTGGGGAACTACCTACAAGGAAAGAAAGAACCACGGTCTGCTTTTTACAGTTTGGGTCCCGCACAGAAATCTTGGAATGTGAAAGGATAAGGATCTGTCTTCGTTGAAGCCATAGCGGGAGAGACTTCCAAGCACCGTGAATAGGGAAAAGAAATACCCAGCTTTGCCTTTTTTTAAGCCTGTCTGGGGAAAACGGATCTTCTTCCCCCATGGACGGAGGTACTGCAGTTGGTAGGTGCAGCCCAGGCCCCAGGTGGTGACCAGTCTTGAGAGGGCTGGCAGCAGCCTGTCCGTGTTGCCTTAGCTTTCCCCCCAGGTCGTGCTCCACCAGCAGCAAGATGGTCACCGTCAGGAAAAGGAACGTGAAGGTCTTCACACTCGCCTTCGTGCTCATCACGGTGACGTCATTCCTGCTGAACTACAAGCAGCAGGTGACCATGACCACTTGGGATCCTAAACATATCATCAGTCAGTTTTCTGAGCAAGTCCGAAAACTCATCAAATTTCCTAGGAGACCATGTAGCTGTAGCACCTGTATTTCTGAGCTGGGACATTCCCTCTGGTTCGACCAGAGGTTTAACTCAACTATGCAACCTTTCCTGACCTCACAAAATGCCTTGATCCCAGAGGACAGCTACAGGTGGTGGCTGGTAAGTGGAAGGTGTGCTGGCGAGGAGACGGCCTGCCCTTGGTGTGTTGGGATTTTGGGCCTCGGGTGATGCTGAACAGATGGTGGGAGGTAATTCCTGCTGTAAACATTTGTGGTCCCAGTTGACAAGGCAGTCAGAATGGGGAGAAAATGAGTGTTTTTTCTGATGTTTATCATATAGGTACTTGTTGCATATGTTCGTTTGCTGCAAGTTAGGAAAATCAGCCTTTTGGAACCTGTCCTGAGGAGGGCCACAAAAATGATCCAAGGGCTGGAACACCTTCCCTACATGGACAGGTTGGGAGAGCTGGGGCTGTTCAGCCTGGAGAAGAGAAGGTTCCAGGGAGACCTGAGAGCTGCTTTTTGATATCTGAAGGAGTGCTGTAAGACAGAAGGAGACAGATTCTTTAACAGGATCTGTTGTGACAGGACAAGGAGAAATGGTGTCAAACTAAAAGAGGGGAGATTTTGACAGGATATAAGGAAAAGATTTTTATAATAAATGTCGTGAGCAGTGCAGCATGTTGCCCTGAGAGCTGGTGGATGCCCCATCGCTGGAGACATTCAAGGTCAGGCTGGATGGGGCTCTAAGCAACCGGATCTAGCTGTAGGTGTCCCTGTTCAGTGCAGGGGAGTTGGATTAAATGACCTTTAAAGGTCCCTTCCAACTCAAATGATTCTATGAAATTCCCTGTCAGAGCAAGGGATTTGCAGATCTCAGTATTACCTCCCTTCTTGGTGGGAGGAAACTCCCTTCTTCTTGTAATGAGGAGAATTTGTAATGAGGCTTATTGCACTTCAGGTGGTAAAAAAGGCCTTCTGCCTTTTTGTTGAAGCAGCAGAGCAAACTTATTGGGAAGCGTGTAATTCGTTTGGGGATCTCCCAAGTGTAAGACATGTAAATACTTAGCAGGATTAAACAGAAAATGATTCATTCCATGTGTATGAGCACAGGCTGCATTGTTGCTGGTGACGTAAAACAGGTCTGCAAGGCATGCAGGCACAGTAGGTCACGGGAGGGAGCAGCCTATATGTGTCCTTAGGACTGGGTGGTGCAAAGAGCTGGATCTCAGCATCATGAAAGCTGGTGGATATCTTGTTCCTGAAGCTCAGCAGGGAAGAAGGTGTTTCCTGGCTGTTTGTCTACTTGAAGCCCCTTTTGTGTTTTCTTGAAATGAGATCTTATGTTAAATGAGTTGCTGATGGCCTCTGCTGCCCAGCTTCTAAAGCACAGGTTCTGGCTGGTTTCATAATGAGTTGTTTCCCTGCTTGTCAGAAAAAAAAGATTTCACAGAGCTTTTCTTTGAACACACAACTCCCTACAACCTGGTCTCCCGTGCACAACCCTTAATGTAGAATTAAGGTGGACATTCATGTACACATTGAGGGAGTCCAGGTCTCAGAAGAGGTGTCAGGCACTGTAGAAACTAGGCTGGATCTGATTTATCATTTTTCACTCCTGTGAGTGAACATTGCCCGTTGTATTTTGTGGTGGAAAATAGCTGCCAGTAAACTGCAGTGTTTAACTGTTACATAAAATATATCCTCATTTTATGAAAAAGCCCACTTTGAGGCTATTAGCCTCATATTCCAACTCTTTCATCCTTTCACCTGCTCTTTTGCCATGACAGTGGTTTCCACTCACTCGTGTTTTCTTGCTGCCCTCATACGCTCTTCCTTCTGGTCCCCCTATTTCTCATCTGGGTTGTGCCAGACCCATTAAAAGGAAAGATGACAAGCTCAAGTTCTGCACTCAGACCCAGCTTTGATTTAAACACAAGGCTTGGATGTATTCTCTCTTTAAAATAAGAGTTGAAAAAAAGGAAGAAAACTTGGGACTTTCAGTACTAAATTTCTGATTCTCCTTCTCATAGTGAAAGTGAAAGAGAAAAAGCACAAATATCTAACATCAGTTCAACTCGAAACAGATACTTGGAGAGGAGGGTTCTTTTTCAGCTAAATGAAGAGACTTTCAGGACAGCCCAAAGCTTTTGTTTGTTTGTTTGTTTCCCCTAAATTTTCAGGTCTAACTCTGTTTTTACTGTTTTCCTTCATTTTTTTTTTTTAATTCAGGTCAAGTTCAAAGGGAACACACTATTTCAGAACAGGAAATCAAAGCAACTTCTTCTCAGATGGAAGATTTCTACACTTCCTCCACCATTGTTTTTCAGTCAGAACTTATCTTCAACCAGAATATGTGAAATACTTTGGTGCCACCCAAAATTGCACTGTTTAGAGGAAATCAGACACACACTGAAAACACTTGCCCTAATCTAATGTTAAATGGTGGAGGAGCCCTCAGCTCCTGGTTGCAACCAATCTGAGTAGCCCTTTCTGAGACAATCTGAGTTGCTTCTGCAGTTGGTGTATCCCAGGTGTGTCCTGGATGAGCCCCATTTCTGCTGTTCAGTTTTAGTCTCATTTTTCAAGTTTATTCAGTAATTTCTGCCAGTCTTAAAGAAAATTTTGCACGTGGCCACATTTCATGGTTGTTTGGTTTGCTAAGTCAGTGATTAGTGACTTTTCACTATATTTGCACTTAGAAGATGAAGCACAAGGAGAACTGAAATTGCTAGTTGTTACTTCAACTTCATTTCAAGGCAGAAATGTTTGCAGGACAGACAGTGCAATGTTTTCATTACCCTGTAATTGAGAGGAGGATGACTCTGCTGGGACACTTGTATAAGGCTGTGTCTCTGGTATGACAAATGGGAAGACAAATGTGTTATGTGTAGAGCCATGGCTGGAGAGGTTGCTCTGTCAAGCTTAGCCCACCCTCCCTTCTTATTAACCCTTTCTGCTTCTAAAGTTATAAATAGGGATTATTCAGCCAAACGATGACATGACATAAGTATCTCTCCACTTCTGGCAGAGCCATAACTGATTTCAGAGCCTAGTGACAAAGATTTGAGGTGAAGTGACATGGGGGGCCAAAGAACATGATAGTTTTGCTTGTTTGCAACTCTTTGCATGGTTACCAGTCTCCTTTATGGTGTATTTGTAGAATATACAACTGGCTTGGTGGTATGTGGCCTTTTGGAGGGGAAATACTCTTTCTGTGTGTGAAGGTCTAAAAATCTGCCTGGCTGTGTCTTTTGTCATAGAAACAAGGAGCTTCTTTGTAAGTCTGTTACTTCTAGTTTGCTTAAATCTACCTAGGAGATAAACCCTCCCTTGATTTAGTCCTCCTCTCCTCTCCTCTCCTCTCCTCTCCTCTCCTCTCCTCTCCTCTCCTCTCCTCTCCTCTCCTCTCCTCTCCTCTCCTCTCCTCTCCTCTCCTCTCCTCTCCTCTCCT
>JAPSGF010000042.1:6626620-6656049 GCA_035772895.1 Perdix hodgsoniae
TTGTTCATAAACTTCCACATTATAACATGTTTTATCTAGAGTCTTATGGTATTGGTGGGGTTTGTTTTCTTTTTTTTCCTTTTTTTTTTTTCTTTTAAGAAAGCTCAGCTCTTGGGTACATTTGATTATCATTTCTAAAAGAAAATGCCAGCTTTTAGGCCTTGTGGCTGAAAGAAAAAGTGTAATGTATGGCTTAAAGATTTTATCAGCAGACTGTGAATAAAAGGGCATCCCCACCACGTGCATGTGGAAGCTGCTCTTATTTTTAAGGCAGTATCAGAGATACTTGGCACCTGAGTCATGCATTTTGAATGCGCTTTGTAGAAAATTTATCCAAATACTTTGATCACAAGAAGTCTTTAGAACTGGGACACCATGATGCTTGAAATGCAGTACCAAGGGCTCAGCGCCTTGAAGGCAGCGTGTTCCCTTCAGAAGGTAGAGCTAAATGCAGTCCCAGTGGCTGTACATACTTGGTGTGACCTCATGTCATCCTGCTTAGGTGCAAGCCCAGTGTTCAGACCAGCCTTGGACATACTGAGAGAAAGAGCCCGACCTTGTGTTTCCCCTTGTCCCTGCCAGCAGTCTCTTGTATGTCCAGCTGGGCTGCAGCACCAGGTTCCCCTCTGGCGTGGATAGATGGATTTGAAAGTGCTTTGAACTTGCAGTCCCTCTGAACTGCAGGCTCAGTTCTGCTGAGCTGCAAGCATCCCGCAGCCAGAAACACAGGCACACAGAGCTGGCATAGGTAGGGTCTTTTTGCTCTTGTGGAGGTGGCTTGTACCAGCCGTGGAAGCTGGAAATCATACAATTTGGCATACGCACATTACTGTGTGCTATTTACATAAAAAATGCACATTAAATTTATATTTGAAAATGCATATTTTATGACAGACACAAATCATTACACAAATCCAACCCAAACCCTTGAAAGGCCCTATATTCCTCCCCTAAATCTTTTTGATACATAATAATAGCAGGACATTAAGTATAACAATAATAATGTCATATTTTCCAGACCAAGGAGACATTTTTAAAATGGATGGGTTCCTTTTAACCTTTCCTTCGGTCTGCAAAATGGAGATTACCTGCATTTGCCCCATCAGGCTGTTGCTAGGATTAATCTTTGTACAATGTCTTATGTCTGGGATGTGCTGCCTGAGTGTTAATGCCTCCAAACTGCTGCAGCAAGGCAATTAGTAGCTGTGCAAAAGAGGTTCTCATGGGGCTTAAGTCTCTATCTTTTAAAGACAGTTTGAAAAAAGGAAAAACACTGAAAAACAGTATTTTTGCACTTACTTCCCTAGGCTGCCCGGCAATGTTCTTGTAAAAGGGCTGTCCCAGATGTGCTGCCAGGCCCACACCTGTGGCTTTCCACCACTTAGGTTGTGTCCTGACCCAGGCTTGACACATTTCCTTGTACATCCAGGTTAAGCAGGATATTTTCTACATGCTAATATATTGGGATTTTGAAGGTGTGTCTAATATAATGCCGTGCCAAACTTAGAATCAGGAAATCATTAGGGTTGGAAAAGACCACTGAGATCATCTAGTCCAACCATCGACCCATCCCCACCATGCCCACTAAACCATGTCACTCAGTGGCACACATCTATATGGTTCTTGAAGACTTCCAGGGATGTAATTCCACCATGTCCCTGGGTGGTTTGTTCCAATTCATTACTGCTCTTTTGGAGAAGAAATTTTTCCGAGTATTGAACCTGAACTATCCAAATTACCCGTGGGTGCAGGGTGCACAAGCACCAGCAGACTTTCCCTTCTGGACTCTTTGACTTCATTGTCACTGCTCCAAGCTATTAGCTCCAAGCAGCCTTGATTGAATTCACATCCTCCCCTTGCATTCCCTTAGTCAGTTTTGAGTACTCCTTCTTAGCAATACTTGGTACTATTACTGGTGGTGTGATGGTACCAGAGAGCCTAGGGAAGCCTTCTGAGATATAAAAACAGGAAAATCCTAAGGTTTCTGGGCTCTTATTCTCAGAGAGCTAGAGACTGAAGTGTTTTGAGATATTTGAAGTGTGGACACAAGTCAGGTAAAGATTCCTTTTGGACTTGGGCAAGGGATTAAACTGCACCATTAGATAAGGCTGTTGATTGCAAAGACTTTGGAGAAGACCGGTAACTTCACCAAGGACACACAGTTCAGGTATTTCAATGTATTTAAGCCTGTTTCCAGCAGCTATATCCATAGACATATCCCTGGCACATACGTACAGCACTTGGAGGGAATATCACATCTCAGCAGAGCTCCAAGCGGGCATCATGCTGCTGTCTGCACTGCCAGGGTTTACATGGTTCTGCTTTGCGTGACAGGGATGGACTTAGAGCCTCACTGTTCTCATTTATGGGAAATGCCAAACCGGTGGTAGATTGTTAAAATGACAACACTACTCAAAAAAACAACAACCCAAAAAACAAATATTTGGTGTGGGAAAGTGAACTATAATTGGCTTGTAATTATAAAGCTATTAAAATAGACATTTTCAAAAAGGCAAATAAACATTGTGAAATAAGGAACTTGGCTGCATATTACGTCTGAAGTTTTAAAAGAGATCTGCCTTGGAGTTAAACAACTTTGTTGCCAGTTCTGCTTTGTACTGCTGAAAAGTCAAAGACTAACCAATTGAAGATTAGTCCTGGTCTTGAAGAATGGAGTCCAATCAGATTATCACTGAGGATATGAAATCAGCACTTTTAATGAGGGACTGGTGTTTTCCTGAACGGAGTTCAGCACAAAGTCCTCCTTCTACATGAGGTGTTTGCAGTCTGTAAAATCAGTACTAAGCTCGAGAAATTCTGTATAACTGAGAGATTTTAGGACAATGGTATCCTGCCTTCTGGCTGGGCTTGGTGACCATGTTTTAACATGATTCCAACGCAGTTAGTACAGTTGGATAGCAGTGTGACAGAAAGACATTTCGGGTCTTAGTTCTGTGCCTGTCCGTAATGCACCAAAAACAGAAGTAAGTGCTACTGTTCATTTGCTTTACTGACACTATCATTCTGTCTAAAAAGGTAATTTAACATCAAAAGAAGGTTCAGGTGGTTAGGATTTTCTGAAAATTACCTTCTCTATCTGAATTTTGTTGGACAAAATCAGTTCAAGAAGAGATTTTTATTTTCCATAGAATGATTACATTCTTTAAAATATTTTGAAGCAAAGTTTGCTGGTTTTCTCTTTTATTTCTTAAAGGCATTTAAAGTCAGTTCAGTCTTTACAGAGAGAGGAGTCTGCAAATAGTGTGTGCACATGTGTTCAAATAACTCAAAACAAGTTCCTTCTTAAAAAATGGGATTTTTCTACATTATACACCTGATGCTGCATTCTGTGATATCTATGAAAAGCCCTCATTTATTTTGAAGGCTGCAGGATTAGGTTAACATTAAGTGGTTTGCTTATAGGCCAGTTAGTTTTGAAAATTAGGTTAGACTGGGTTCATAAAGAACACACAAGTTTAGGTATGTGGAGATATGTTGGTAACATCACACACAAAAATTTAGGAGAAAATGACTATTTGTACTTAAACTGCCTACAAAATATTGACATATGTAGTAATAGTAACTGTTCTTGTCTGTGCATCCTGATTACCTTCTAGGTGTAGGTGAGGTCATTCGGTTGCTTGGCCTGGCTTTTCTAATATCCTGCCTTCAGAGTGGGTTGAAGGAATAACACAAAGGGGTGAGTTATTAATGCAGCTAGAAGAAGGCAGTGCCTATTTCAGTGATGCTATGATTGATGTCAGTTCTCAGCACTACCCGGTGGACTCAGAGCTGTGGTAGTCCAAGCCCTTCCTCTTATCTCTGCCAAAACCCAGCATCAGCTGCAAGCTAAGACAATAATGGATGGTAACTTCAGCCCAGCAAGAGTTTTGTGCTGACTTCTTTTAATGAGGCCCACCCTGTGCAATTCATACATGAGTGTGTAGGTTAGCAGTGGTTAGCAGGAAGGTGAAGTTGTTGTCAGTGGTAGTGATAGAACAAGAGGGAAAGTTTTAAACTAAAAGAGGATATTTAGATTAGATGTCAGGGGGAAATTTTTCACTGTGAGGGTGGGGAGGTCCTGGCAGAGGTTGCCCAGAGAAGCTGTGGATGTCCCATCCCTGGTGGTGCTTCAAGGCCAGGTTGAATGGGGCCCTGGGCAGCCTGTTCTAGTGGGTGGCAGCCCTGCCCGTGGCAGGAGATTGGAGCTAGATGATCTTTGAGATCTCTTGCAACCCAATCCTTCTTATGATTCTGTGATTCAGGTAAGATTTCTTTGTCTCCTTTGTTCTGAGTCCTTGGCCTTGCTGTCCTGTATCTCTGACCTCCATGGACTTATTGTTCAGTTCAGTGCAAATAAGGTTTCTTTACACAGATCTGTGAAGAGACAACACATAATTTTGCTGATCAAACAGAATTTGCAGTCATAGTTCTTTACATGTTCGTAGAGAGAAAAGGACAGATTTGCAGATCCTGGTGCAGGTGAGAGAAGAGTGTCAAAACTAAAGCCAGAATTACCCCAGGCCATTGCTGGGAGTCGTGGGAAAATTTTTCTTCCCTCCCTCCCTGTCTTTCCTTGCCCTGGGCTTGCAGAGCAAGGGCAGAGCCTTTTGGCGGATGTTGTCTTGGATCCATTCTCCTTTAGGGAGCTTTCTATCCTACGTGTGAGCAGGTGACACCACGGGTGTGGGCAGTGATTTGTGTCAGCATGCCAGCACTCCCAACCTTTTTAGCAGCCCTCAGAGAGCAGATTCCCAGAAAGGGAGTGAGTGTAATATCACCTGCCCTGCACCTTGCCTGTGCCTTCACCATCTGGCCATTGTTTCCACCACGCACCATAGGATTGATACAAAGAAATTTCCCTCCATGGCAACAGGCACAGTGACCGAGGTCCGGGGTGGTTTTCTTCATCCTTGAGAATTTTTTATATGGTTTTACATCTCCATCTCTCAGCGTTAACTCTACTTTTCTGCAGTGTACTGTACTAGCGTCTGGCTTCTCTGCAGTTCAGAACAACAGAAGTGAAAACTCACCGTCCCACTTCTGGCATATGCCAGAACTTGACGGAAGGGTGTCCATGGCTATTCTTGCTGGCTCAGCCCTACTTCTGTGCTCCATCGGGTTCCCTTAGACTGTTTTGTCCCTCCTGGGAGTGTTAAAAGTAATCTTACACAGGCCTTAACAGGAGACGTGGTCCAAGGCAGTACAAGGCTTTTAGACTATAGAAGAATTTTAATTGTGCAGGGGTCAGCCTTGAGGAGAATGTATGATCTGTTCCACTATGGTTAGGTAGAGACTGGGGATCTGAGGCAGTTAGTGGAAAAGAAAGAGAAAAGAGAAAGCAAGTTAAAAAACAAGTAATTGGGAAAGGGTTTTCCATGTTTTTCCTTCACATTTGAAGCTCCCATCTGAAGCCTTGTAGCATACACGATGGGAGACAGTGTCTGCAGCAGCATGAGCTAAGGTGGTCTTTGGGGAGGCAACTGAAGCCATGTCTACCTCACAGAGAAGCTGGCTATCTTGGTATAGTGGTAACCTGGAGTGATTTTTCTCCCTAACAGAAACTGCAAGGAGAGAAATCTCCAAAGAACATTAATGATACTCTCAAGGAATTGTTTGGGATCATTCCTGGGGATGGGGACCCACTGCAGGAGCGAGGCACTTTCTCATGCAGACGGTGCGCCGTCGTGGGCAACTCTGGCAACCTTCGTCAGTCTCAGTATGGCCAAGATATTGACTCCCATGACTTCGTGCTCAGGTAAGCAGGCACCACTTCAGCTCCAGAGGTCTCTGCTGTTTGAATATTCCCTACTGTTTTCTGGGACGAGAGAGCAAAAAAGATTTCAAGGACTATCTAGTGACATCGGGTGCTTAGGTCCTATCTAAGCTACAGGAACATAAACTATGTGTGTTAAAGATGCGGCCTCTTGTTTTAGTCCAGAAGGAAAACATGACCTGTCTTGGATTTAGGTAGGTGTTGATACTGTAACTTATTCTGCACTGTTTATAACGCTTGTGTTTTTAAAAAATCCCTGAAAAAATGATAATTTGGGGTAAATATTCTCTCTCTAGCTAGTGCTTACAAATGGTATTTTGCACACATAACTGATTGTATCAGATCTTTCTTTCTTGCATTTGTTCACTTATAAGCAGTGTTGAGAAGGCTCCTGTGCAGAGAGGAGACAACTTTAATGGCTAGAGCTACTTTGTTAGGTGACGCATCACCTCTGTCTTTCGTGAGAATGAGCATTGTCTATTTTTTCCTGCTGAAAGACAAGGAGACATGAGGTAGGCAGAGAGAACCTCCCAGAGGGCAATCAAGATATCTGGGCTAAGTTCACCTTGCACGGTGTCAGGGAGAGCTCTCTTGGCCACAGTAGTCCAACACATTCTCCAACTCTACACCACAGCTGGCAGTGCAGCACAATTTAGGGATCCTTGAGGGCAGGTCAGAAGGCCTTGAATGGAGAGACTACTACTGAAAATGCAGCGTGTGAAATTACACTCTCAGGAGGAGCGTAATGTTTAGCTGGAAGCAGTTGAAAGTGAGTCAACAGAAGACCTGCTTGAACTGCTAGGCCACCTTAAGCCTCTTTGTTTTTGATGTGGCTTGGATACCTAGATGTATTTGATAAATTATTTCAAGGATTGCTTCCTTCATTTGAGTGCCTTGCCCTCAGCAACAAATATCTTCCCAGAGGCAGTCAGCCAACCAGATCTTCTCATACATGAAGGGAAGAGCCCCCCACCTTAATCCCACAAGTTGTAAATGCATGGCAGTGGAAGTGCATTTATGCTTAACTCTTTGTTCCTTGCTTTGGAGACCACCCTATTTCTGTGTGGACTTTCTTACCTTGCATGGCCTATGTTTCCAGAATTTTTATAGGAAAGCCTGGCAGGCTCTGCTGGAATCAAAATTGAATTTTTTTAATAGTAACTAGGAGGTTGTGTTCCCCCCCGCCCCCCGCCCTTCCCCCAGAGCTATGCATCCCTGGCAAAGGGGAACCTCTCTGTGGTTTGGAACTTAGCATGCCTGTCTCCGACTTCGCGAATAGAATCATATAACCCTTAGAGTTGGAAGGGACCTTCAAAGATCATCCAGTCCAGTCCCCTTGCAGTGAACAGGGACTCCACAGCTAGATCAGGTTGCCCAGAGCCTGATCCAGCCTCACCTTGGAAGTTTTCAGGGACAAGGCATCTGCCACTTCTTTGAGCAGCCTGTTCCAGTTCCTTACCCCCTCACCGAGAAAGACTTTTTCCTTACGTGTGACTTCTAATTTAGCTGTCTCAAGCTGGATCTGAATGGATGGCACGAGGTTTTAGCATTTGTTGAAGAACCTTGTGCAGAGGAGATGGCCCATCCATGTGCTAATCCAACAAATGAAATCTCTGGTGATCTGGTAATTTACTTGTACATGGTCTGGCAATAGATCCAAGTGTAGAAAAAGAGCCTGAGGTGATACCTTTCCTTGCATACACTGTGTTCTAGGTCACTTTTGTTTTGTTGTCAGTTTTCTTGACTAAGTGAAATCCCAGTCCTTTCTGTTGAGACTCTGTATTATTGCTGCCTTTTTGTCCGTGAGACACAGTGCTTAGCTTTGTCTTCACAGAAAACATGTAATGTATAACATACTTCAGATCGACTAATCTCAAGATAGAAGTGTAGGAATTCTTACTCTTTGTATAGTATTTTTATGCATTACAGCGAAGATCCCTAAAGCTGGCAAGGAAGAGACAATTCAGCAACAAGTCCATGCAGGCCATCAGAATGTTCTACCTATGTTAATAACTCCCTTTGAGGAAATTAGAAGAAATTTAACTAATTCACCTCGGGGAGCACTGCAAGGATGCTGCTTGGCTTAAACTTGCTAAAGAGAGTTTACTTCTCTGTTAGCAGTGTTAGCAGTGGCCACTGCTAACCGTTAGCAGTATGTTATCCAGCAGTGTATGATGCTGACCATCATTTCCTCAACTACATCCTTCCTTGTCCTCCTGCCAGGAGATGAGCTTCTGTCTCTACAGGAGACTCCTCTGGGCAACAGACAGACTTATTTTGCTCAGAGCTGACTTGAGAGTTTCTCTTGGTATTGTACAGTAACATGGAGATATGCAAGGCCAGCCACACTGTAGGGTTCTCTGATCTGCAGACTGAATGTAAAGCAGGTATTATCGGGCTTTGAAGCTGGTTTTGTAGTGCTCCTTGTTCCCAAGATAGATGATCAAAGTTGAGGAAATGAAGTTTGGCAGCAGATCCCGCGCCACTGAGAATTTGGTGCTTTCTCATGAAAGGACCACAAGGAGTATTTGCTGCTTCTCATCACAGATAACGCGGTTTGTTACTTACACCCCAGACATCCAAATACACCTGTACAAATGAGGCAAAATGGAGCTGCATGATGGATTTGAGGGCAGTGATTTTGTCTCACTTGCAAGAGGTGTGATTAATACATTGATTAGGGCAAGAGGATATGTGTCCTTATTGGCCCATGGCTCTGTTGACTGACTCTCTCCTGACCATACAGGTGAGCCAGGGACATGCTCGAAGGGACACCTTTGCAGACAAACCCAACTGTACACTAAAGCCTATCCTTTGTTTGCTTTTAATTTATCCACCATGAAGGTCACTTCAGCTGCCTGGGGATCCTTACACCTGAAGAGCCTACATGCAGCACTCTCTTTAGCCATGGGAATTTTTTCCTGCCAATTCAAGCAAGAAAAATCACATTTGCACCTATCTAATTCATTTCCCACTTTCTCACTCTCTTACTTCTTATTTTTGGGCTGTAGAATGAACCGGGCACCCACCATTGGTTACGAATCAGATGTTGGGAGCAAGACCACCCACCACTTTGTTTATCCTGAGAGCTACAGAGAGCTGGCAGAAAATGTGAGCATGGTCGTGATCCCCTTCAAAACCCTGGACCTGCGCTGGATTGTCACCGCTCTCACCACAGGCACTATCAACTTGTGAGTAAGGGCAGTCCCAAGTGGACAGGCTGAAGAATGGGTGCTCTGAATGTCTGTGAAGCTTCCCTGTAAGTTAATCAGAAGTGAGGATTTGCCAGTGTGGTCTTTTTACTCCTATAGCAGCAGAAGGTACAGAATCAGGCATTTTATAGGTTAGTCATTTAGCATAGGTCTTAACCACCCACATTATTCAGCCTGTGACATTTTGCTGGCCAAATGATCCTCCAGCATACATTATCCCACTCGCAAAAGAGGACAAGGAGACAGAGAGGAATCATGGAATCGTTTGAGTTGGAAGGGATCACAAAAGGTCATCTAGTCCAACTCCCCTGCACTTAACGAGGACACTTACAGTTAGATCAAGTTGCTCAGAGCCCCATCCAGCTTGACATCCACCACATCTCTGGGCAACCTGGTCTTGTGCTTCACTATCCTTGTTGTAAAAGACTTTTTTTCCACATCCAGTCTAAATCACTCCTCTTTTAGTTTGAAACCATTTCCCCCTGTCCTGTCACAACAAACTCTGCTAAAGAGCTGTCCCCTTCCTTCCTATAGCCCTCCTTTAGGTTTTGAAAGGCTGCTTTCAGGTCTCCCCAGAGCCTTCTCTCCTCCATGATGAACAGCCCCAGCTCTCTCAGCCTGTCCTCGTGGATTGCAGAATGTGCAGAATGCTTGTGTAAGGAAGCAAGAGCAGACACAGACCACGATACTTAAGACATCCATCCAGATCTTCTTGGGCATGTTGATAAGAAGCTGTATGCATTTTCCTGGTCAGAAGACACCTACTTCTTCCCAGTCTTCCCAGGAAGGTCCTGAGGGTAAAACACTTGCAACATTTCTCTGAATAGAGCCATACCCATTTGTAGGAAAGCTGGATCCGTGTGAGAGCATTATTTTGCTCTGACATTCGCTCTCAGGCTGGAGAGCCCCTTCACATTCTCTTGCTTCCTCCGCTCTTTCTCATACTCTCACTCCTTCCCTTCTACCTACTTCAGAGAGCAAAGCCACCATTTGAACTTTCTGTCTGGTGTTATTTTAGTTTCCTGATGGGAAGTTGTCTCCAGTCCACGTGTTCTGGCAAAAATCCATATTAGATCTCAAATGTACGGTGGAGGTCAGACATGTGGTGGGATCAGATCTGTAGCTAATTTCAGGGTTGAGGTCTGAAGGGGTCTTCAGGATGGGTTGCAGCAGAGAAGAGAGATGGAAAATGAAAACTTGGCTGTACTTACGAGCTGTTACCTGAGCAGTTTTGATCCTTTCTAGATTTTTCAGCAGAGGAAGAACAATCCTGCCTCCATCCTCAAGAAAATCAACTGTTCCTCCTTCATGTGACTCAGAGCCACATGGTTCAGGGCAGAGGGAGAGCTGGAAATGGCTCATCCTGCCCTGCCTGCTCAGTTCAGCTCCCCACTGGCTGTTGGTGTCCTACTTTGTCCTGAGATTCAGTGCCTGAGTCTGACCAGAGATCACAGAACCAAGGAATGGTTTGGGTTGGAAGGGATCTTAAAGCCCATCCAGTTCTACCCCTCTGTCATGGGCAGGGTTGCCACCCACCACGTCAGGCTGCCCAGGGCCCCATCCAACCTGGCCTTCAGCACCTCCGGGGATGAGGCATTCACAGCTTCTCTGGGCAGCCTGTGCCAGTGCCTCACTACACTGATAATGAAGAATTTCCTCCTAACATCTGCCCTCATTCAGTTTGAAACCCTTGTTCTGTCACTACATGCCCTTGTAAAATGTCCCTCTCCAGATCTCCTGTAAGCCCCAGTCATCCTCACAGCCACCTCTGGACCCACTTCAAGAGGTCCACGTCCTTCTTGTGCTGGGGGCTCCTGCAGCATCCAGATGGAGTTTCGTGAGAGCAGAGGTGGGGTCTCTCATCCCCCTAGAATGGATTTTCAAGAGAACAGACAAGTAATTGTTCCAAGTGAAGAAGCAGCAAATGTCTCTTCACCTATCCTGAGACTTTCAGTGGGGAACAGTGATGATACAAGAGGTAGTATTTGGGCTTGGTGTAGATGAAGACAGTTACTCTGTGCATACTTGACTAGCTTTTTCCTTCTCCTTTTCTCATTCATGCCTTTCTCCCTGAATTTGCCTCAGATAACCCTGCCGAAAGCTATGAACTTCTGCTCAGCTTTACCCCAGCATCTTTGCTCTTTCAGTATGAAGGTGTCTCAGGATAGCACGGCACGTGGTGACTGACAGCTGTGCAGAAAAGACAACATTGTTCCGTGCATCACTTGTGTGACTTAGCCTTAAATTAACACATTTTACCTGGCAATAATGTGCCACAATGATATTTGTTCTCTCTTCCTTCTTTATGAGTGCTTTCAGATTGAAGTGCATTTTTGGCAACACTAGAATTAGAAATGTGAACAAATTGTATTTTTTTTCTGGATGCTTGCTAGCAGATTCTCTCTTCCCATAAAATGTTGTTTCTTAATCCAGAGAATTAAATGCGTGATATTTGTACTATACATGAGGTTATCTGCTGGATGTAAACTTTTTGATGGGACAATAAATAGAGTTTTAATTCTTTTTTTTTATATATTTTTCTCTTAGCAAACTCATTTTTGATTTTCTTCACTTTTCATTAGGCTTCTCTTAATTAATTAGTAACAAATGTGATTTTGTTTCTTTTTAGCTTTTTTGTTTTTGTCACCAGCACTTAGTATGTCCAGTCAGAAGTTGTTTCAAAAAAATCCATTTTCAAAAGACAGTCATACCTCAGATAAATCAACCCACTTAGAAAATCAGCTAAGAAATATCAGTGACCTTTTTTGCAAGGCTTAATTCTTTTATTTCATAAGTTTTATTGATTAAAAAAAGATTGAAAAACTCTGGCCTTAAGCCTGGATCCAAATGCTATCAGGAAGCAACATAAGGCTCTCAGCTGCTTTCAGTGGCCTTTGAATGAAGTCCCTTGCTACATCTTTGTCAAATACATGTCTGTGCTAGAAAGAGGAGCTTGCTGTGGAGTCATTGAATCATTAAGGTTGTAAAAGAACACTAAGATCATCTAGTCCAACCATCAACCCATCATCAGTTGCTGCTAGCATCACCCATCCATGTTTCCATCACTGTCACTGCTCTGTGCCCAAACTGCAAAGCCATTCCTATGTTCTGTGGAGAATTTACCTTTCAGAGGTCACACTGAGTGGGTTGCAGTGAGTGATAAAAGTTGAGTGAGCCCTAGCCTGGCTGGAACATATAATTGGTTAACTACTGGTCAATAGCAGGAATTAGAAATCAGCACACTAAGGGAAAAACATCTCTGCTTATTAAGTTGTAGGATATATATTTATAATTAGATTGTGTTAATAGGCTTGGTAAGCAGCTGGTGTAAATCAGTATGTATTTATCACATGGAAAAATAACAGTATATTAAGATTTTTGCCATACTCATAGCAGGGCAATTGCATAATTAATTAGTTGGCACACGCTGGATAATAAAACCAGACAATCATAAGCACACAAATCATAACAATACATTAAATGGAATTTTAGACTAATGGTATAAACCTCTGAGGAGGCATTAATCATAATATCAGATGTAATGTATAAGGAAACTGCTGACAGTACATTGTGCAAGAGAGGGAGGATCAAATAAGAATAAAACCCATCTGAAATTGAATATTTTGAATAAAATCCATTTGAAATTTGATATATTTGAGAGGTGTTCAACTCCTTACTGCATGTACATGGCCATAATGTGTCGCATGCAGGCTGCATAGTGTCAACCAAGCTTGAGTTAACAGCACTCATACTTAAAAAAGGCATAACTATTGGTTGGACTTTTATGCAGTGCTTTATTTTCTGTGTTCCATTCAAATGAAATAATAAACTCCTAAGACTCAAATGTGTGAATTAGCTTGTTCACCTCCCCATAGCATTATCATAGAATCATAGAATGGCTTGGGTTGGAATGGACCACCAAGAATCATCACAGGCAGGCAGGCACGGCCACCAACATCCAGACTATATTATTAATTTACTATTATTATATTGTTATATTTCGTACTTCTTTTTTTATTTTTTTATATTTTTTTTTACTGTCCAAAATAAAAGCCAAACAGCAGATATTCCTATAATTGATGGCTTATTGATTCTTTCAGACTTCTACCACTTGATTGATGGACATCCTATTATAGTGTAGGTCTCTAGAACTGATCTATTTGCTAACAGATCACAAGCATTCTGGCTGCTCAGCAGCCCAAATTTTATATAAGTTTAACAGTTGGGGTCTCCATTTGACTTCGAGCAGTGTGCCAGTACTCTATGCACTTGTATGAAATTCTGCATCGGGACTTGGGTATTGCTTCTAAAAATATATATCCCATAATAAGCAAGACTAACTTATCACATGAGAAGAGCTGTGGGAGTCTTGAGGGTGGATTAGAGCTGTTTGCCAATATTATCTTGAACACTTGAACTGGACCTGGCCACATGCCTACGAAATATGGTCTCCTTGTTCCCTCTACATCACTGTCACCTTTCTGGAAAAGACTGACTGTTTATTCATGTAATAGTGAAATTTTATCAACAAGGAAGCCCTTTCTGTCCTCTTAACCACAGAAAGGTTTGTCAAGCTTGCTTCTCATGATCAAGGTCAGGCATGGGAAACAGGTGCAGGGACAGATTTGCTGACGGCAGACTGAGAAGTCTGAATGGGTGTCCCTTTCTCCATTAGCACTGACAAACTCTGTGCATGTCTCTTGCGTCACACCTGCAACCCAACTGTCCCCTCTGCTATGTAATAGCTATTGCATAGAGCCCAGAGTAGACGTTTCAGGTCAGGGTGCCCAAAAGTAGTTAATGAAATTAGAACATTGCCATTTTCATCACTGGATTACCAAAAATCACACATAAATGTTTAGATGATGCTAATAGAAGGCTCACAGCCTCTGTGCAATAAGTATACAGGGCATGTTTTGAGATACGCTCCAATTAGAAGGCCAGTTCAGCAGATTTTCTCACTTGACACAACCTTGGGGAGATTTTTTTTCAGCACTCATGATGAGCTGTGCAATCTCAGCATGTGCTGTTCATGGGACACAGAGCAGAAAAGACTTCTTTGTTTCAAGACATGACTCGTGATTTCAAGCCAGTCATAAGGTGTGATCTGAAAGGTTTACACTGGGGAACTGCTGGCAGCCATCTGCATCCCCCTGGGAGGCAGGGAATAGCCTGGTGGTGAGAGGCTGTGTATTGGGATGCCCGAGTTGCGCGTAACTGCAAAAATGAGCTCTGCTACCACTGCCTCTGAAAATAATGCAGCAGCTACAAGTATTAGGAGGGGAAAGGTCTCCCTCTGGTGGGGAAAGGTTTCTCTGCCACGAAATTAAATGAAGGCCTGTTACCAGCGTGCAAAAGCTGCTGAAGTAGCAGTCCAAGAATGAGAAGCCATGATCTCTGTGTCATAGTATAGTATATGCTCCACTACATCCTTGATGTTCCAGTGTCAATAATTACTTTGAAAATTAAAAAAAAGTAATGCCTTTCTATAAGCCTTGCTTCAGTAAAAGCTCAGATTACTTTTTTCATGCTCTATTACTTAATTGCAGCCTCATTTTCCAACCACTTTCTGAATTTGTTACTTTCAAATTATTTGAATGTATTACTTTATGTGAAGTACATTTGTTCTCTCTTTAGAAATACATGACTTCATAATGTGCTGGGTTTTCACTAATGTTGGTTGTTGTTGCTTTTGTGTTTTTTTTTTCTTTTTTCTTTTACCAGCACATATGTTCCTGTTCCACGGAAAATCAAAGTCAAAAAAGAAAAGGTGAGCAGTGCTTGTCTGTTAATTTATTCTGCTGGTCCACCTGTAGATCATTTGCGTCTTTGGGAGACTGCAAGAAACCAAGGAAGTCTTTAACATCCATGAAAGTAGTGACCAAAATACACTCTTTTTACAGGAGTTGCTTAGATAAGCAAAAGTTCTAGTTCCCTTGTGCTATTCAGGGTACAGATTATGCACTAAATAATAGTCAGCAGACTGACTTTTTTTCCCAAGCATGCTGTGATTTAACAGACCCTATTGCTGGGGGCAGAATTTCCAGTGGAGCAAGATGGCCAATCCCCATGCTGGACCTTCAGCCACGACATGTAGTCTTTTGTTGTAGCTGCATGATCTGAGGACATAAGCAAGGCAGGCTGTGTAGACAGAGGTTAAAGACGTTTTGTCTTCCACAGGCTTTCCAACAACATGGAAGTCTTGTTCCAGCAACTTTTGAAGAAGCTGATTTTCAGAGAAGCTTAGAGCTCTTAGTCTCTCAAGGACTGGCCCAGTATGTCAGTCGCGGAGGATTACGATCACAAATTAGAGTCCATCCTTCATTCACCAGATTGGGTTTTGCCAAGAATTTCAGATGAGGCCTTTAACCACCATCAGTTTGTATCACTCCACTTCAACCATGGACCTATGTGGGGTATTAAATAATCACTCGGCTCGCTTCTGCCTGTGGTGATGGACACATTAACTTCTGCAAAACCCTTGTGAGTTAGACTGTGGCAGGTTGTTAAAGTGGTGTCACAACTGTGTATCACTAGCCTAGCCCTTGGCTGGGGATATTCAGCATTCCCAAACAAGAGAGACAAGGAGTATGTATTTCCTCCCACACTGTCTGATCCTAAGCACCATTCGAGAAGCAATTACACGCAGATAAAATATCAGCAATTAACCCCTGACTTCGTAAAAGAAAAAGCCCTGCAGCTAACCAGATAGCACTGAAACACTGTCACTCTAATTCCAAACACAGCATGGAGGGAAAAGCCTCTCTTTTCCTGATTCAATACAATAAGGTTGAAAACAAGGGCTCCTAGCAGTCCTTGGAATCACTGTTCTATCTTGCCTGTTCTAGATTACTGTTTCCATTAGATGACCCCATAATTTCCCCAGGAGATAACAAAGTCTGATGTATGCCTTGCTGGAGAAAAAAACAAACAAACAAAAAAAAACAACAGAAGAACATAGAAAAATAGTATGTTTGGGAAACAGGAGAAATGCAGCTTTTGCTCCCTGATGGACTTCCTGATAGTTTATTCCTGACCCTCCGGTTTGCTTTGGTGTATAAATATAGACACCAAGACATGTATGCCATACATTGCAGAAGATGGAGTTGCTCATACAGCCCCCAAATACAGCATGTAATCTTATATTTTCTTTGCAAAGGCCTCAGACTCCCCAGAGCTCTCCTGCACTACGACAGGATGCTGCAGGGAGAGTTGAATGCCTAATTTTCTTTTTCTTGCACAGACTCATACGCATTGGTTTCATGAGGAATTACTTGGGCTTTATGTTAGTGTGATTAAGTGGGGTACTGAGTTTGACAAAGGAATAGATATGCGTAATTGCACATAGAAAATATAGAATATGCTTAACTGTGGGACTTTATATTTCCCTTTCACTTGTCCTTAAAGAATACTTATTATTCCCTTCTGTCATACTTCCCAACCCAGTGTCACTGAGGGATGAAATGCTACAGTTTGTTTTGTGTTTTTTTTTCCCAAGGTGCTTTAGTAATGAATCCATATCTCCAATTTTGCCTAGATCCTGATTTACAATCCATCTTTTATCAAATACGTCTATGAAAACTGGCTTCAGAATCATGGGAGATACCCTTCCACAGGCCTTCTTTCTGTGATATTTGCACTTCATGTATGCGATGAGGTAAAGTCTGGCTACATGTGAATATATGGGTTTTAAATAAGGTGTACCACACTGAGGTGCCAAAATCATGCCCTGGCCTTTATTTGCCACCTTCTGTGCCTTTTGCTTCTTCAGACAGATTCAAAATCCTCAGTAACATTCAGATACGATCAAGTGACAGTCATTGTTTCTTTTAATCGTAGAATCATAGAATCACAAGATTGGAAAGGACCAACAAGATCATCTAGTCCAACCGTCTACCCATTACCATTGCTACCACAAGCTACTAAACCATATCTCATAGCTCCTCATCCAGACACCTCTTGAACACTCCCAAGGACAGCAGCTCACCACCTCCCTGGGCAGGCCATTCCAATGCCTGGCCACTCTCTGACAGAAAAAGTTCTTCCTTATGTCTAAGACTGATAGGGTTAAAAATGCATTTCAGAGAAATTTAGCTGAGCATAAAAGGTGGTAGTCCACTTGGAATTAAAATATGTATAAATATGGATTGTGTCTACATCTACAATTAGTTGTGTATCCATCTAATCAGTGGAAGTCCAGACTATATTGTCTGACTTCAGG
Organism: Perdix hodgsoniae; assembly: GCA_035772895.1. Classification (NCBI taxonomy): domain Eukaryota; kingdom Metazoa; phylum Chordata; class Aves; order Galliformes; family Phasianidae; genus Perdix; species Perdix hodgsoniae. The sequence goes on from JAPSGF010000042.1 coordinate 6,643,830, forward strand.
CACCTGGAAACATTGGCAATGCCCTGAACATACCCCGTACCTCCAGGTGACAGTTCAGAAGAGTGGGAGTCTCTTGGTCCTGTGTGATATCTGCCCTTCTTGAGTAGATGTCAAGTACTCAAGAACATCTCAAGTAGCACTTACGTTTGGGCAACTGCATTGAGGTCTTACCTATTTAGTCAGTGGAGTCAGGAGGCAAACCAACCATTTGGTAATACACCTGGGGAGCAGGATTGCTCCCTGAGTTCAAGGATTGCTGCCTCGTTCTCCAGGTGCTCAAGCACACCCATTTAGATATCTGAATCTTAAATGTAATCCCACTGGAATAAATTTATTTACCAACTCCTACATAAATCACTTTGGAGAATGCAAATAACTTATTTTCAAATTCTTTTCTGTTCCCAGGCTTGTGAATTTAAACAGTAAATGCCTCCGTTCAATGAGTCTGAGGAAATTTCCTTGACTGGGTAATGTGAGGTGGTGCAAGCATGAGCTTGGTAGCACTAGGGAAAAAAAAAACCCACAGTGCTGGCAAAATCCCTGGTCCGGACACAGCTCTGCTGATTAAAGAGAGCTTTTGTTTCCTTAGTCTTTATTGCTTGGAGGGGTGTTGACAGTGTGCCAACAGTAATACTCGTAATGACTGGCAGAAACTGTATCATGGCAAGGCAGATAGGATGGGCAGGTTGGGTGGAGATTGGTTTCTGTCAAGCAGTCAATGAGCAAAGCATTGACATTATCAGAAATAATGCAAAGACACTCGTATTTCAGTGAGTCCAGGTTAGAGTGCTTGTTTTATGGGCCATGACTCATTTCAATCCAGCCATATCACTACACCTAGTTTACATTAAAGTCAACCATGGCATTTGAACTTATCACCAGAGGAGACAGGCATAGTCATTGATGAGTGAGCAGCTGGGAGAGGAGAGGCCGCAGGAGTACAGGAGTACAGGACTCCTGTACACAAACAAAATGCATAATGCCCATCTGACTCTGGATCAGAAGTGACTGCAGGACTTGGCAGAAGTCATTATTTGGAAGATGAGGAACAAAGAGAAGATTTTTTTACTCTCTGTGGCTTTAATCTGATACAGAGGAGATTCCCAACTTAGGTTTCTGATCTCCTGAGATCAAACATCATGCTTAGGGAACAGGAATGTGTTTTCCATATCACTAAACAAGAAGTCATGTCTTTAAATGTCCTTTTCTGCCTGGGTGTGGTAGTTCTCAGCACAGCTTAGGGTGTAATGTACATTGGTTAGGCCATGGGCCATTATCCTGTGGTGGCACCATCTCAGTCAGTAGAATAGCTTGGTATAACAAAGATTTCCTCGGGTGGTGATGTCTATAGATGTACTGATAACCAAGAGAAAGCTTTCAATATTTCAGATGACCAATTGCTTTCCATGCCATAACACTAGTTTTCTTATTTTCTAGGTGAATGTGTATGGTTTTGGAGCAGACAGCAAAGGACACTGGCATCACTACTGGGAAAACAACGCTTCAGCTGGGGCTTTCCGACAGACAGGTGTCCATGATGGGGATTTTGAGTTCAATGTAACTTTGACTCTTGCCTCCATTGAAAAAATAAAATTTTTCAAGGGCAGATGACCTTAGCCACAGGGACAAGTAGGGGCTGCAATTTCCAACATGCAGCAGCACAAAGCTCAGTGGAGATTATCTGGATGCCAGCCAGGTTTGAAGGTGTGAATCTAGAGTGGATTCGGAGTGTCACACTGCTGCAGTGCTCACCACAGGGAGCTAGGCTGAGGACCAGCTTCAATGCTGCATTTGATTTGCTATCTGTAGATAGCCGGGAACTACCGATCAGTTGTGGGAATAAATGACATCCTGACTCACTCCTTAGGCTCTATGGATTGATTCCTGAATTACTGGTGAAAGATCTACCTGTTGCAATTTGAGGAAACTTGGGCACAGAACTGCTGTTTGTATGTCTGTTCTTTCGTTGAGTAAGGCAAGAAATCCTTGAAGAACATGGAAGATGTCTTCTAGGATTTGGCACCTACTAAAGTAGCTCTCAACATCATAGTAAGGATTACCTCAAATAAATGAATTCAGTTCTGCTGTTAATCTTCTTTTCGAATTCTCTTCTGTTTCCTCTATTACTTCTGGTTTCACGCACTATAAAGCAAAAACACGATGAAGTTGCCTGGAGTAGTAACTGTTTCTACCATAGCCACATTTTGCATCGATGACATCTAGAAAATACAGATCAAATCACCTGTGATCATCACTTATTTATTATTGCTTCCTATACAGCCATAGTAAGAAAAAACAGAATACTGTAAACTCCAGAAAAAAAAAAAAAAAAGAAAGAAAAAGAAAAAAAACAAAGGCCTTTTTAGCCCGTTTAATTGTCTTGTTTAGTTATATATAACTTTTTAATTTTTTTTGGTGAAAATTACTCCAGAATGCTTATTTTTATTTAATCAGTTTAAGGTTGGAAAGTGGACTGTTTTCTCGTTCAGTCGTTTACATGTGCCTTTTATAGTTGTGCAACAGATGTGATTTTTTTTAATGGTGACAAATGGTATTTTTTTCTTTTTTTTAATAAAGGGGAGGGAAATTAACCAAAGTATAGCCTCCAAGTGGTATACTTTTGTAGTTGAAACTAAGATTAATAGCTCCTATATTGTACTTAAGCATACACAAACAAGGCTAATTTTTAAAGGTAGCTTTTACCTTTTTTATGGGAAAATATCCAAATGTTCCAAGGAATCTTTTCCTCTTATTTTTTTACAAATTTAGAAAGTGGTATCTCTTTACAACGTCTACATTTGAAATGGAAGAAATAGCATAGGTTGGAATATAAGATAGTAGCGCAGTAGTGATGAATCCCTTGCACAGTAGCAGCATCTATGAAGACATGATCTACGCAAACTGATCCTACAGTGTAAGCCAGACTTTATGTGCATTGCTGGAGGAATGGATGTGTTGTTGGCAGAGCTTCTAGGCAAGGAGAGGAGGGAGATGACAGTGGCGATTTTACATCTGCAGATTTGTCTGGATTCAAAGAGTCCAAGAATGAAGTTCAGGTACTCAAGATTGGAGAACTCTTGAAATAATGAAAATAGAACTTACGGATTGTTGACCAATTTTCAGCTCAGCTGAAACCAATGGAGTTCTTGCCACAGACTTCAAGGGACTTTAGATCAGGCCTGGAAAAAAAAAAAAAAAAGGCATCTTTCATTTCTAATGGATTACAGTGGTTGGGATTTGAGGTAATTCAGAAATTGTATCTAAATGATACAGTTGTATCTAAATTGAAATTTCCTAGCCTAGCTCTGCAGCTGGCGATGTGCTTCAGTCCAAGATTTGTCCCCACTGGCCAGCTTTTAATAGCATGCTCCCCTCTGAGGCAGCAGTTCATGGCATAATGACAAAGTCAGATGGAATATAAGTGTTTAACCAAGATGGACTGCTTTGCCCACATGACTATAACTGGACTTAAAACATGAAAAGAGCCATGAATGCCAAACAAGGAACTAAATCGTCTTTGATGTACACATATAAGTCTTCAGTTTAGCAATATGGAAAGGGCTGGATTTTCAAATCTTCATTATGAGACGTGTTCATGATCCTTATGTCAAGAAGTCCTCTCCCAGCATGTTGGCCACCACAGCTACTCACCTGCATGTCACAGGTGGAGCAAATTCAACATGCTTAATGTTTCTACCTGAATCTTGTTTGTTTATTTTAATAATTCCCACTATTTAAATTGTTAATCAATATGCTTCTAGAAAGATGTCACACTAATATTAGTCAAGCAAAGAAACTTTAAGAGGAAAAAATTTCTATGGAAGACTCCAACACCGTCTGACTGGATTTTGGAGATTTAGAAAATCATCAGTTTGAAATATTACAATTTATTTTCTCATTGTTTTCTTCTCCCAGATGTCAGTAACGGGAATGTTTCATTGCTGTTCCAGTCTTTTTCAGAAAGATGTGGAAGGGAGTTGTGGCTTGGTACCATTTCCCATTGATTTTTTGTTAAAAGCGGCAGCTTGCAGTCAAGAAAAATGATATTAAAAAAAAAAAAAAATCAGCTATCTTCTAGCTTGTATTATTTTTAAAAGTTTCCTGTTGCTGTTCAAACTAAATTTCCAACTTTTCCCTGAATATTCTGCTTCTGACAACACATACAAAGCTCCTGGCTCATACTGTTCTGGGTAGATTTTAAGTCTTCATGTGACAAACTGCAATTTGCATTTTTCTTGGCAACAGCAGGTAGTAACTATGTACCACTGAGGTCCATTTTTCAGAGCAGGAGGAGAGCAGAGGTTGGACCTTACAAAGTTTTAGGATGAAGGATAGTCCACAACATTGCATTACTATTCCAGAGGAGCTTTCTACGGAGTCCTTTATGTGACTGACTGCTCATCATTCAAATGCCTTCGGAATAAAGAGGTACCAACAAATGATGAGGAAGAATTCATTCCTACTCTCAGTGGAATAACTGCTATAAATTTTCTAGTTTTAAAGAACAAGTTGCTAAATCAACATGTCAAGACATCAAACTCTTGAACTGTGTTTACCACCCCTGAAAATTCTCTGAAGCACTCCTTGAGTGTGTGTTGTGTTCTTAACCAAAGCCGAATGTCTTGAGCACTTTTTTTCTCTCATGAACACATTTTCTTCCTACCTTTTCTGACTACATAATTGATTATGATAATCATTTTTTTGGTGGTTGTTTTGTTTTGTTTGCTGTGATGGTGGGGAGTCTCAATCATTCTTTGACATTTTATTTATTTAATTTTTCAGTATGATATGAATCAAAATAAATTTTTTACTGCTATAAAGTCAAAGGTGTTTTTCTCTGTCCGTACTTTATCTTTTTTCCCACAGTATTTCCATTAGCTCCTAGTGCGTCCTCTGACCCATAACAGTGCAAGATGGAAGCATTCCATCTTCTTCTCGTGACACAGTTTCCTTCTCCCATGAAAAAACTACCACAGTCATGATCTCTGCAAATCATTCCTCACTCCCAGAGTAAAGTTGAAAACAGCAAAAATTCAAGGTTTTGAATGGAAGGTTCCCACATTCTTCAGCAAGTTTAGCATTCTGAGTCCTAAATCCCCCTAACTGGTTTCCTAACATGCAAGAAGATGCATTTGAGTCTCCCCCTCTGACCTGTAGGTAAAGCTCACTTCTCAATCTCCTTTAGGTATCTCTAGGTCTTATGTCCACCAGCTGTCCCCACAGTCACTCACAGAATGGGCTGTTCCTTAGCAGAAGGTCTTACAGCCATCAAATGATAACTATGCTCTCAACCTAAATGTGATAGCAATATCCTTTGCCTGTGGCTCTTACTTAGCTTTGTCTCATACCGTGCCGAAGGTTGATGCTGCTGAGGGATAGTTACTGAGATTAGAGGTTCTCTATTGGCCAGCCTTGGAGCCCACGTGAAACCTACCAACACCAGCATAAAGTTTCTAAGAGTTTTAACCCTAAATGCTTCATGATGTCACTGTTATTCAAACTTCAATGCTGTTGGGAGCTTTTAAGCAAAAAATTGCAAAATTAATGTGTCTACCTAGCCTGCTGTAAGGGAGAACAGTCCCACCATTCATTACCAAACGTGTGTGTGAGTGGGGTCAGAGCCTCGCGAGCACTGCAGACCTCTCTCCAAACACACGGGCATAGCATACCCAAATGTGTATAAGGAACGAGCCTTTACTCTGTTGGGGTCCACAATTAGGTGGAAGGATATGCTTGTGCATCTGGCACCATATTAATGCCTGCTTCTGAATACCACATTGTCCTTAATGGATTTCATTTGTGCTGAGGTTTTGCCGGCAGCAAAGTTACTCAGAAGGGTAGAAGGAGGTGCCATCACAGAATTGACAGAATTGTAAGGATTGGTGCGATCCCTTCTTAGTCTTCTCCAGTCTGAACAGTTCCAGGTCTCTTAGCCTTTCTCCTCTGTCTGCAAAGCAAAATAAAATGGGGGCAGGTTGCCATTCAAAACCGTGCTTCTTATCAACTCCCAAGAAGTATGTTGAAATGCAGACTCCCGGCCTAAAGTGATTTTGTCTGGAGGATAATTTATCTTAAGTATACAATCTAAAGACTCCAGGGAATGGTAAGGTATGTAGCAGCAACAAGAGCAACATCTAGACAGATGGACCAACTACAGGAGTTGGACAAAGGCTTTTGTTTGTACAATCAACTGAAGAAATAGCTACCCACAAAGGCAAAAAATAGCTAGTTCATGGCATTGGTCTCTCTGATGGGTCACACTGAGGACAGCAATTAAGGCAAACCAATGAAAAGGAGTAGGACTCTCTTCCCACCTTTACAATGTGTTCTCACTTGTCTCTCCTGCACTTTCAGTGAGCAGATCTCATTGTTTTCTTATCTTCAGGCAATGTGAAATAAAACGCGGTTCCCTCAGTGGAAAGTTCTCCAAGGTTATGTTATTTTATGAGAAGGTAAATGTCCACGGTTTTGGTTTAATTTTCTCCTATAGGAAATGTTGCACGTTGTTTTACTCCTTAGTTTCTAAGGCAACATTTAGCTGGTAGATTATAAATATATCTGTTTGGGAATTTGGCTGGACCTGTGACACTAACACTCCTACTAAGGCATAACATTTCCTGGAACTGTTACTTTTTCCACATGATCAAATATTCTAGTGTCACACAGCACAGATAGCTGTGCTGTCAGCTGCCTGCCTGTCCACCCAGACATGAAATCAGCAAGAAAGAAAATCATCTTGCCCTATTCCACCAACACTACATCCCACAGGCTCACAGCGTTCCTCCTGTGAAGTCCAAGCCAAGTGCCAACATCAGGTTTTACATCAAGGAGCACTTAAAGCAGCTTCACCCTGTCTATTTTTGTTGTGTTCTGATTCTGTTTCTCCTTTGGGTGTTGGAAGACTTGTTAGAACGCATCCTCGTGCTCAGACATCAGAGGGTGTGTATGGGTGAGCAAGGGCCCCAGGAGGCTGATGAAGCACTGAGTTTCTGGCTGTGGAGTCACAGTCATGGGAGTGGCTGATGACCAGCGGTTCATCACTGGGGATTTTGGAGAGTTGTCTGGCTGACAGACCATGTCATTGAGGGTTTAATTTGAATATGTATACAGGGAAATAGAAATAAATGGAAGATCAGGACAGGCTAAATAAAATCAGCCGAACTTCAGAAAACCTTCAGAAACAAAAATGTTTTAATCATTTGTTTTGGTCAGTTAAAGTTGGTAGGGCAGGAGAAAATTAGACTAGTTATGGCTTTTGGGCAGTGCACATTGTTGGAGGTTGACTGTGGGTAGCAGCAAAGCATCCACACCTCCTCCCGGTGAGATGCATGAGAGAACAGAAAGAGCAAAAGAGAGAAAACTCATGGGCTATGATAAAAGTTGAATGTTAAAAGAAGCACCAAGCCAAGCCATGCAAAGGTGGTCACTCAGCATCTCATGCCAGCAGACCAATACCAACCAATGTCCAAGCAACAGCCACCTCGGAAGACAAGTCTCCATCTCAGCTTATTTCTGAGGTTGATATTATATGGGATGGAATAACTACTAGGCCAGTTCTGCCTGCCCTGGATGTGTCCCCTTCCAACCTCTTGCCCACCTCAGCCTCCTCACTGGGAGGCCCAGCAAGAAACAGAAGAGGCTTCAATGCCATGCAAGCACTGTTCAGCAGCAGCCAAAACAGTGGTGCTCTATCAACACTCGTACAGCCATGAATGCATAGCACAGCACCATATGAGATGCTATGAACAAAGTTGACTCCAACCCAACAAACCTTAAGGTTAAAATGAACTCAAGGGTTGTAAAGTCCTTTCCAGAAATCTGAGAGAAGATATTATCAATAACACGTGAGAGAAACAAAGTCAAAACTGCATCAAGCTAACTCAATTACAAGTTATTCCCAATTATTTATCCCACAGATAACCCACTGGAATCTGCTTATCACTAGCAGGAATGACATGATCCAAACTGGAAAGAACTGGGACTTTCATCAGAAGAAGTGCAACCAGGGGCACTTTGTATGCTCTTGCTGAACTGCTTGTGAAGTTGCAGTGAAATCACTGGTGGCAATTCAATTCTTGTTACTGTTTGCTTCCCTCCCTGCACTGGTGCAACACCTCTTTCCCTAAAAGCGTGTGCCACTGCAGCAGTGATAGCATTCCCCACAGATGCTGTTCCTCAAGAACCAAAGGAATTCACAGCTGCTCACTGGTTGCAAGCCTGGCCCTTAGCTGTATGATTTCATAGATTAGAAGGGAGATCCAACGACATAATTTAATAAAGATAGAATGTTGTTTTTATTTCCTATCATAAACAAAGGAATGGGAAACATGAGCACGCATGCAGATTAATGAGTCTCTGAGCAGTGAGATGTGATTAACTCATTTCAGTCAGAGATGGAGGTTTCAGCACCTCATTAGCTCTTTCACTAATGGTTACAGCTAATATCTGATTAGCATCTCAGTTTAGCCTGTAATGAGTTCTCCATGGTAATGAGGAGGGAGTTTTCCAATGGGTGATGGTGAAAAAGAAAGATAGGAAAGGAGCCCTCTTGTTGCTGTGCTAAGGAAACACCCTGACATCATATTCACTAGTCTATCTGTTCTCCCTTTGCCTCTGTCAGTGTCCATATACTGACAGAGGCATGTGTATGATGTCCCAAGAGCAAGCCCAAGGGAGAAGACTCAGTTCTGGTATCCAAAAAAGAAATCAGCCAAAGCTGGAAAGCAGCAGGCGGGACAGTCCAGGAGGTACTATCCTTGGCTAAATGGAGGCAGTAAGTGACCAGAGATGTACAGAGAAGGTGTAAGAAATATTGGGTAAAGATATGAAGCAACAGCTGTTTTCCAACGGAGAGTTCCACACCACACAGTGATTTGTTTTCCAGTGAATTATTTTCTTTCCCCACTAGAGAGTGCTATTGTTCCATTCCCTGGAGTAGTAGAGTGGCTTCTGGAGAGCACAGTTCACTCGTAGCAGCGAGGCTGTGATTCACTTACTAGATCTATCTGTTTGGTCTGTGGTCTGTCTGAGAACTGAGTGCAGGAGCACTCTGGCAATGAAAGGCACTGGGGAATGCTACGGGCAGGAGTCCTGCAAGGCTCCACACTGTGAGGGTTCACATCAGTGCAGTTGTCTGTGCAGTTTTTCTTTTATGCTCTGAGACACACCCAGTTATGCATTTATTGTCTTTCGTTGAGAGTCTTTAGAAATGATTGTCACTGCAAAAAAGGAAACTGTTTTGCCTTTGAAATTTAATTTCCTGATCAGGGGCAGATATTTGTCATTCCTGGTATTGTAGCAATGCTCAAATCTTTTTAATTGGAGATCTAAAAGACTTTAGTTATAGCAGATGAAAATGCCTTCTGTGGACCATAAGGGCAGCTCCCTTGTGTCTAACAAGGCTTGTATGCTATGCTACCAATATAATCAACTTGTGTGGTTTGGGATCTTTTTGTTCTCAGGCGCAGTAGCCACATGTTAAATGGGAGGCAAATATATTGCAAAAAGCAATCAATGTCACAAATTAATTAGCTGGGTTCAGTGAAAGCAAAAGTCCTATCTGGCCCTAGCTGTGCCCTAAAGCCAAGGGATCAGGGAGCACTGGGGGAGCAGCATGGCCCACTTGGCAGAGCACCCACAAGGACCCAGCACTCCTGGCTCCTGCTTTGGGTTCACCAATGGCTCTGCTGGTGACCACACTAATTCCCATCCGTGTCTGTCTGTGCAGATGTAAGAGCATCTATCCTGGGATGGCACTTGTTGGGGCATGTTGGCATCGTTCATTTTGCCCTTGCTGGCATATGGAGCTGGTTTCATCCACCTTCTAGGAGGGGACAGTTGTGCCAATCCCAAGAGCCCCACAGAACAGCAGCTTACCGCAGCATTGAGAGATGCAGGGAGCCTCATCTCCAGAAGTGTTCAAGGCCAGGTTGCATGGGGCTGTGAGCAACCTGATGGAGTGAGAGATGCCCCTGGCAGAGTTGGGCTGGGTGATCTTTAAGAGTCCTTTCTAATGCAAATCACTCTCTGATTACTTTGCATCTCTTTGTGATACAAAGTTCACCGGCCTGACTTGCAGATGTCCAGTCACTGTTGCCTGTTGTTGGACATTAGGATATGAGAGGGAGCTTCCTCACTAGGGGAATGAGAAGGATCAAAAAGAAAATTGATGGGACATCTGTTGCTGGAGGGCTGGACAGACAAAACTGGTCTGATGCAGCACTGGGCCTTGCCACTCAGATTAGAGATCTTCAGAGAGTGCTTCCAGGCTATGCTTCTAGGATATTCTCATGAACATGAAGAATTTTTCTCTTAATTTGCAAAACTGAATCTGTATTTGGGTAGGTTGCCTGTCCAAGGGTGGGATAGCTTTGTCGAACTAAAGATACCAAGAGTTTTGATCGGAAGATAAAACTTTTCCCTAAACAAACCAAGTGTAGGGATGGGTACCTGTTAGTGCAAGGATGGAGGCAGCACATTAATATTAGCTGGTGATCTTCTCCGTAAGTGGACAGCAGCTCCTCTTCCCAGAAGTCAAAGCAATCACATCTATTTACACCATCCAAAAGCAACACATTGCCTTTTTTTGGTTTGTTTTGTTTTGGTTTGGTTATTCGTGTCTGAACTCTTATCTCTGCAAATTTAACTTTTTGAATATTAATTTGTGGATTAATGGAAATGCCATTTTTGGAAGTGCCATGCCATGACATCCTCCCCATTCATCCCTTTGAGCTTGTCTTTTGTCATGCTGCTGTGTATTGCTTAGCATGGGAGGAGATGGGGATGATCAGTTGTGATCTGTTCAAGCATCCAACAGAGCCTGTCTGCCAGTCAAACATTTTGCTGATTCTTAACATGTTCCTAAAACTCGTATCATTTACATGATGTGTAGCAGGGCAGTTTGTCCATAATACAATAGAGGAAAAAACTACTTTTCTTCTCACTGTAAAAGCAGATGTGTCCTAGAGTTTCTGTAATACAAGCACGCACAAAGACATATATATGCATTTATGCAATATCTGATGTATATTTATCTTTTGTGAGTTTTGTTTGTTTTTAATATGTTGTCCCAATCTTGGCTTTCACACAGAATTTTAGGAGTTTTGGAAGAGTTTTTAAGCTAGAAGAAAATATCAAATATCTGCTTTTACAACAGGGCAAAAGGCACTGAGGCAAAGAGAAAATTTTCCTTGGGAAAATTAATCATTTCTAAGGTCTTATTCCCTTTTGAAAGAATCCTCATTTGTGAAGGAGGAGTGCAAAAGGCCACTTTAAGCACAAGCTTCACAGATTTCATGCTACAATAAGTCACTCCTGCTCTGTAGGGCAGGCATTAAAAATTATCCAGAAGACATTTCTAAATCTTACCTTGGCTGGACTGTGTCCTTCTCACAGTTACAGATTCTTAGAGCTGATATAACACTTGAATACTTTGCCTTCAGGAAGCAATCACACTGCAGTTCAAGCCTTTCTATTGAAAATTCGTATCAACATCTCCACTGACATCAGGCTAAAGCTGCTTATGCGAACTTGGCCTGATCCTGTGTTGGCCTGAATTCATTTTAGAACACGGTGTGGAGACTGCTAAAGTCTCTTGGAAATCTTTGCATTTTCTTTAGTGGGTTTGGATTAGCACTGAAGAGTTTGTGCCAGCAAACAGAAAAGTTCACAGAGTTCCCCTGGCACTGGTACAGTCAGTGTCACATACCAAATACTGCTTGGTGGGAACAGTCTCCCTGGGCAGTGCTATGATGGGGCAAGGAAAATGTTTTCAAACTGACAGAGGGGAGATTTTGACTGAAAATGAGTAAAAGGTTTTTACAATAAAGGTGGTGAGGCACTGGAACAGCTTGCCCAGAGATGTGGTGGATGCCCCATCCCTGAAGATATTCAAGGTCAGGCTGGTTGGAGCTGTGAGCAACCTACTATAGCTGTAGGTGTCCCTGTTCATAGCAGGGCAGTTGGACTAGATGACCTTTTGTGGTACATTCCAGCTCAAATTATTTTAAGATCCTATAGTTCTAAACCTGGACACGGTGCTGGTTGTCCCCTACCAGAACTGTATGAACATCAGGAGCAGCTGTGGGACAGAGCCTTAGTCTGTGCTTTGTTTTGTTTATGAGCCCAACACAGATACTGAGCACTCCATAGCAATGGAAAAATGGAAAAAATTACACCCTTGAGTTAGGCACTGAACAAGCAGAGAAGAAAGTTCCTCATA
>JAPSGF010000043.1:2609-31776 GCA_035772895.1 Perdix hodgsoniae
GTGGAATACTAATAGCAGAATTACAAAAGTATTAAACCATGACATTCATCCTGGTTGGACAGCCTGCAGCAGACTCCCATAATATCATTCTTATTGACCTTTGCTTTTATTCTAACCCTTACGCTCTCCACCCTATCATCACCATCATTAATTTCCAGACAGTCGCAATTTTTCTTAAAAAAGAGGGCCACACCACTGTCTCCCACCTTATGAGTGGGAGAAGCCCTAATACCCCTTGGCCATGCTCAGGTATTTCCATAGTAATCAACCTCACACCAACCCTTGTGTTCTTCCTACAAAAAGCTGTGTTTTCTTCCTCCTCCACCAAGACACAAGACTGTGGGATCTTACTAGCACATTCTCCTTCCGCAACCACTGGCATGTCACATAGAAGTCCTTCCTAGTGACATCAGTTTCACCTCCACTCCCCTTTATACCTATTTTGAAGCTCTATCAAGAACCTTGTAATCTCCCATTGTAAAACCCCTTCCCACCAGTGGGATAAGCTATTCCTATTGCTTGCCAGCAGGCCTGGTCTCATGTAAATCAAATCGAGGTAAAAAAAACCAACAACAACAAAAAAAAACAACCTTGCCAGGCACACCAGGCTCAGAGCCAAGTATTAATCTGTTGGCCCATTGCGTTCAGTCCTTCATCATTCCCTATAACTGGAAGGATAGAGGAGAACATGACTTGTGTTCCCAAACCCCTGACCAGTCACTCCAAAGCTCTGAAGTCCTTCACAGTCCTTAGGGAAGTTCCTCCTATTTCATCACTGCCTACCTGAAACAACAATAGGGGTTAACAATCTGAGGGCCATACAAGGGAAGAAAGTTTCTTCCTCACATCTTTAACCTAGGCCTCTGGGTGGCAGCACATCTCCCTGTGTAGTGGGTTTGGTCTGCATAACAGGCCCTCTGTTCCCCTCAGTAGCGAGTCACCCATGACAAAGACCTGCCTTTTTTTCTTTGCTAAGGAGGATTTAATGCTAAAGGTAATCTGGCTAGACTTTGGTGACATCCCTAAGAGGGAAGAACCATCATCCCCACTGTTGTCCAGTGGTCCCTACAGAGCATGTACCTGTTTGCAAGGTGGCAGGGAGTGATATGTGAAGCCTCAGCTGGCAGCCTAGATCTCAGAGCTGGTAGGAGCTGGCACCACCAATTCATATCCCTCTCACACTCCTTAACGCTCCTCAGCCTCTTCACCTCCTTCTTCAGGTCAGTCAGTAGGCTGAGTAAATCATTCAGTTGTTCCCATTTAACACAAGCACTATCTCTGTCACCCTGCACTGCAAGGGTCAGGCTCTGGCACTCACTGCAGCCAAAAACCCGTGCACTGGCATGTTGCTGTGAGACCTCTGTCTGGGTCTCCACAATTTTCCAGGCAAAAGCCTTCCGCTTGGGTTCAGCCATGGCAAACCAGCAAGCTCACTAGCACTATCTAGGGGAGCCTTAATGGGGTTTGATTGATTTGTTCTGTCCTGTTGCCAGCAGCACTGGCATCACCCTTGCCACATTACTAGCCTGTTAACAGGTGCCCCTGCACTTACCACTTGCAGAACAGTGAGATAACGAGCCTCCTCACTGTGCAGCCACGTGAATGGATGTTTATTTCATGTTTAAATAGCCCACAGCAGCTCCTGAACACACACCCCACTTGTGTAGGACAGACCCTGCCACAGACTTAATGTGTCGATGCCTCCTTGCTGTGAAGTTACACACATGTCCTCCCCGTGTCTCCTGACACAGCAGCACTCCCTGAGGCTTTCTGAAAGGGTGTGGTTGCCGAAGTGCCCAGGCCACATCAGCCTCCCCGGCGAGAGCTGGTGGCCGCTGCAGGGCCACTCTCCTCTCCCGGGTTTCACCAGGGAAAGACAAACAGCCGAAACCCCTCTGCACCTCGAGATTCGTTACCGCGGCTCCAGCAACGGCAGCTCCGAAGCAGCAAACCTGGGCTACTGAGCGCGTGCTCCGGGGTTCAGCCGTTTTAATCTCCAGGCGTTGTCCAGGCAAAGCCCGAGGCAAGTCAGCTCCTCTCGCGAGAGCTGGCGGCCGGTGCCGCGTTAGGCGCTTCTCCCGGGTTTCGGCACGGAGAGGAAAACTGCCGCGCCTTCCTGAGTACTCGGGATTCGTTGCCGCGGCTCCGGCTGCGCCGGCTCCGAAGCACCAGACCTCAGCTACTTTTGTGATGTTATTTCAAAAATGCTGTTTCTTTTAATTTGTATCCATTTGCAAGTAAAGAGAGCGAGTGGAGATTCAAAAAGATGAAAAATTACACTTCTAAATACCTTTTTCAATAAATGGAACATTAGTTTTAAAAACTGCCGAAGCAGATCTTATTAAAATCCTTCATTAAATTTTACATAGCCAAAAAAGGATTCAGCAAATGCAGTTTAATTAATTAATTGGTTCACTATGAAATGCTCTTTGAAGGACTTTTCTGTTTGCTGAAGACATCGACTCAGCTTTCCTCATCACATCAGCTAAATGAAAATCAGCGTTTACCCAATCATTCAAAGATTCTGTATTACAAAGACTATTTTAATTCCTATACTTCACCTTTTTCTCTTCCTCTGTTTTATTTCTGGAGGTAATGGGAAAAAATAAAAGACCGAGAAAAAGGAAAGGAATTTATATATTGAGATTAATATACAGTGTAAGACACTAAAATGAAGAGTGAAAACAGATCTCAGCATCCCTGAAACTTTGTGACTTTTCTTAAAAGATGCTGCATGCCATTAAGGTGTCAAACACTAAACAGCTACACAGACTTCCACTTTTAATGACATCTTCCACCATTTGGAAAAAAAAAAATGGTCAAGTGTATGTCTATGATATGAGACATTCTGTGTTAAATTTCTCTGGTGAAACAGAGTAAGTTTTTAAAAGTGGTCAAACTTTAATGCTCTTCTTTAATAATAAAAAGTAATGAGAAAATCCACTGTGAATAAATCAGAAAAATCTCTAATGAGGTTTTTCTTTCTATGGATCTTGGGTCAGGCATACAGGACAGAAAGGCCAATTGTGTGTGGATTATTATTATGTATGAAGTTTATTATGTAATATCATCAAAGCTGCTTTTGATAGATCACAGAATCACAGAATGTCAGGGAGTGGAAGGGACATCTAAAGATCATCTAGTCCAATCCTCCTGCTGGAGCAGGAGGTCACTCAGGAACGAGTCCAGGCAGGTTCTGACCATTACCAGAGAAGGAGACCCCACAACCTGCCTGGGCAGCCTGTTCCAGTGTTCTGTTTTCCTGTTATACTATGAAAGAAGTTTTTTTCTCATATTTATGTGGAACTTCCTGTGTTCAGCTTGAATTTATTGCCCCTTGTCTTATCATTAGAAGACACTGAAAAGAGCCTGGCTCCATCCTGCTTATTCCCCATAATGCATGCATTGGTGCACAGGCATTTCAAGGAGTGAGTTGAGCATGCTGATTTCAGCCAGGGGGGTGGGAGACCTCTTGATCTAGACCCAAACCTTTAATCACCCAGAGAGATCAAACTCATCTTGTATACTAGCAGAGGCTCAACATACCATCACACAAGCTGGAGTCACCAAGCCACACAAACACCAGCTGCTCACCCTGTGTACTCACTGCACAGCAGCTAGCTGCTGCAGTCCTGGAGGCTACTTAAGGCCTGGTAGCCTGGTGGAAGGTTGGCAGTGCCAGCTCCTCCCACACTAGCTCAGCAGCCCACCCACAAGCTGCCAGTCCCTGGGTATGGGAAAGCAATTTTGCTGGCTTCGGAAAGCCCCAGAAGAGCTTTTTTGTCAGCCCTTTTCAATTTGGATCCCTTCCCCAGTGCAGTCGTACCTGCTCTGCAGCTGGTCTCAGCAGAAAATGTGAGTATGAACCATGTAAACAACTTTCTTCCTCTTAAGATTCACAGAAATTTTTGCAGTAATTGGTCATTGTCTTCAAAAGCCTTATCCAAAGATCATTTTAAGATGCATTTGAGATTGTTTTGGAAGAGTGTCAGTATTCTGGGATACATAGCCTTTTAACGTCAAAGCAATCAGTGCTGCAACATGGTTTACACAGTAAAGAGATAAGCATTTGAATGTAGGGAAACTAACTCAGATTATACTCAGGTAAACAAGATAGGAATGGTGAATGGAAAATACTCAGATTAGCAAGGCCTTAATGAGGTGTTAGTAAAGTGGAGGGGAAACTGGTCAAACATGACAAAAACTGAAGTATAAACTTGCTTCTAGCAGAAGGATTGAACCTATGAGTGAAGAAGGGAAAGGATACTTGGTGATACAGCTTCCCTTTTACCTTGGAGTGACAGCATTAGTGGACTAAGGAAGGGCAGCTGATGTTTTCTGCCTTCTGCAAGGCATTTGATATGGTCCCGCCTCACAACTTCTAAATTTCAGAAGTATGGATTTGGAGACTGAACTATTTGGAGGATAAAGAACTGGTTGGATGGTTGCAGTAAGAAAGTTGTGGTCAATGGCTCTACGTCCAAATGGCGGTAGGTAGGCCACAAGTGGCGACAGACCCCCTGTCTTGGGAACAGCGCTTTTCAATATCATTATCAATGACACAGTGGGATTGAGTGCACCCTTAGCAAGTTAGCTGATGAGATTTATAGTAGTGCAGTTGAAACAACAGAAGGAAAGGATGCCATCCAGAGACACGTGGACACGCTTGAGAAAACCTCAGAGATGTGTACAGAGTAGGAGAAAAACTCACTGAAAGCAACCCTGTGAAAAAAGACCTGGGGGTTTTGGTGGGCAAGAAGCCTAATGCAAACTAGTGTTTGCAGCCTGGACAGCCAACTGTATCCTGGGCCGCATCAAAAGAGGGGTGGGTGGCCAGCAGGTAGAGGGAGGTGATTGCCCCTTCAACTCTGCCCTTGTGAGGCCCTATCTGGAGTACTGCATCCAGGCCAGGGGCCCCCAGCACAAGAACAATGCAAAAGATTTGGAGAGGGTCTACAGGAGGGCCACAAAGATGACTGGAGAGCTGGAACAAAAAGATACAAATACATGATTCTTTGACATCAAATTGCAGCTTTCGTTGGTCCCAAATGTGCATACTTCAGCTCCTATCTGCTATTAAGTTCTGTATGAAGGGGAAAGCATCTTAGATCTTAATCCGTATTAGCAGCAGTATGACAGGCTATATTTTTGCCTGACATTTCCACTAATTCCTACACTTGTTAACAGCTTTCTTCCCCTTTGACATGGAATACTTTTTAAATGATTGACACTAAATGTTATTATATTGTTAGTGGGCTCAGAATTAATTTTAATCAAATGCTCTTGAAATACTTCAGTTGTGTTTCCAGTATGTTGTCACAGATTTGTGATATAGAAAACTGGTTACTGATCATTTACTAGATATGCCAATTGACACATTAATATTCTGTTTTTTTATAGCAAATCTGAACATTCTTATCCTATCTGAAACAATATATCTTATATTAAATAAAATAGTTAAGGCCTTCAAAGACCCTATATTCGAAACCATAAGTTCTTCAAGTCAAAATATGTTCTGCCTGATAGAGTAAAATAATGAATATTTAATTAAATCCCTTCTGGATCCACAGGGTCAGATAATTTCATCCTGATTAAATTATGCTTAGTAAAGTGTCAGCCAGAAACAGAAGACGGTTGCTGTATTGTTTATTTTATTCTGAAACAGCGGTAATCTTTTATGAAGCTGCTTCAGCCACTGGGGATCAGCAGTATGACTTCACATGTAACTTGTGTTGGCCACATCTACTGTGGCCAATTCAGCAGAGAATGACACAGACTATTTCCCTATGCTGTCTTCGGACATAAGTTATCAAGAACCCTGTAGGGAAGATAATTACAGTTCTCCTCAAGAGTAGTTTCTTTTCCCTTTCATCTCTATATTTGATACAGATCTGTGATCTGGGGATTCAACATTCCCCACTTATTCCTTCCATTTCATTTATCTGCTTTTGCGCTATAAGGAATGGGTTAGTCAGACAGAGAGCAGCAAAAACATTCAGACTTCATTTCCTTTATGCATTTATCGAAATTATTGCTACATTTGGGAGAAAAAAAGTTCTGCCTAGCGCAGACCTGTTTCCATTGTCTAAACAGATGGAATTTGCCCTACTGCCTTTGTCTCTGCTACGATGGGATCTTTTCTGGAAAAAAAAGTGGAAAAACTTGTGGTAACATATATATATATATTTAATTTCTGTTTTTCTGTTGAGTGAAATCAACAGCAGGAATGTTTCTTAAGAAACTGAGAGGTAAAGCTAATAGCAAGACAGAATGTGGTCACCAGAACCTCTTTTCCCTGCGTTAAATGAGCTGAAAAAAAAACAAACACCAGTAATTTTCAATCTGGTTTAGGGCTCAGAAATATTAATTACATTCTTCTCTTATTCTCTGTTGCTAACTACGTTTTAAGGCTTTCTTATTTTCCAGGTTACAATTTGAGTTTCCCATAATGTGAAATATCTGTATTTTTAGGCCTAAATTTTCAGGAGGCAGTTTGACACACTACTGTGGTTTTGACACAGTTCTGGACAGAAATGTTGAGAAGATTTCACTGAAATTAATGATTTTAAATTATATTACATTGTTTTGCATTGTTCTGAAAACTGAATTACATGGTTTATCTATCAACATCTAAAAGCTTTCACTGTAGCAGTTACAGCTATCAGAGAGTCGCAAGCTGACTTGAATATGACTATGAAGATATATTACATTCTCCAAAAGGACTACATTCTGTATTTTAATGCCAATAGAAATTTGCATCCCGACACGCAAATTCTTAGCAGAGAGCTCATATGCCTTTGGGACTTTCTGTGGAATATGTGAAAGTAGTATTTTGAAAGAAAATTTTCTGACAAAGGCAGAAAAGAATAACATTTAGCTAGCCTGAAATAGCGCACATTGTGTACAAATAGGGTCAGCATTTGAACACAAGTTCAGATGGAAAAACCTCTTGTTCACTTCATGTGCTTAAATATGCTGTTCCTTTGAAGACAGGCACAAAGTTCAATAACAGTTACCCTCACATTCAGGGATGCTTATTATGAATTTACTGCAAATCATAGTTTTCTGGTATGTGAGGAGGAAAGTTTACCAGAAAAATAGGATCATGATTCTCAAAATGTTCAGTTCTGGCATGTGAATTTGGAATTACTTGAGTGGTGAGTTCGATGAGCACCTGAATTTGTAACACTGATGTTTTTTTCTAAAATGCAGCTTAATGTATTCAGTTTACGAGTTGTGACTTTTAAGACAAAGTTTAAAAAAAACATGTATTTGGTATCATACTGGTTCTTTACACAGTTCAGTGACATAGGAATAAACTGTGCATATCAATTAATGGCTTTAGTGGTTTGTTACAGGAACTAGCTAGGAGAGAGGGAGAGACAGAGTTAAGAGTTTCAGAGCTGTTTACTGACAGCAGGACACTGCTGAATTGCAGGAATTAAGGAATAAGTTTTACAACATACTAGAGAAAAATATCCTAAAGGTAATAGATCCAGCGTTTACAGTATGTCCAGTTTCTGCTCTCTTCTCCCAGCATATCAGCTTATCCTTCTCTCTGTCACTCAGTCTTCCTTCCTCGCTGACAGAAGTCAACAGTCTTGTATTTTAGTGTCAGTTCAAACATTTTAGTGTCTGATACTGCAATGAACTGTTGGAGTGATCTTGATTCCTGATATTCCCCCTTCTGATGTAAAGGACAGGGTTAAAGATGCCCTCGATGTGTACCAGGAAGGACTAATTCACAAGGTTCTCAATTCTTATCTGATGTCCTCTATATAAATGACACATTTTGGAGTGCATGGCTCTAAACCTGGGCTCTCATTCATTTAGTTGATGTGACTTCTAAATCATACAACTTACAAGAGCCTCGGGGCTTAAAAGTGTAGAGACTGGAAATGTGGAGTTATAGAAGCTGTAGTAAGTCCTTCCCATTCAGTGCTGTATGTGAAAATAAGCCAATATCTGGAATATTTATTCTAAATGTTTAAAAGAAAGCTTAACTGTTACTAAAGGTGCAGAGATTCAAATCAGATCTGAATTACTTGGATATGAATTTGTTTAGGAGGCACACAGACTAAGATATGATTTATAAATTTTACTTATTAAGTATTATTATCTGAAAATTATTTTTTCAGTCTGTTCTCCTCATAAATGTAGTAACATTCTGTTCCTAGCAACTAAGAGTCACTTATTTTCCCCTATACTGCATACTTGAAGATTAGAAGATTATCCTCTTAACTGTAATTAAAATAAAGATTGCAATATAATACTGTACAAATATATATATATATATATTTCTCTGAAGTGGTTTATTAGACAATCTTTAATAAAATTTACTTTTGAATAGAAATCTCAAGAGATAATCTGAAATAAAATTAAAGGACAAATGTATTTGATCCGTTTATTTAAATAAATATTTTCTGGTGAGAAAGTGTCTTAGCAACAAGTCTGAAAGATAATTAGACAATTCTGTGGCAAAACAATTGGAGAATTTAAAAAAATCCCTCTTTGGCATTTAGAATACTGAAAAAGAGCAGAGAGAATTTGTGGATTATTGTCAAACCTTCAAAGCAGCATATTAGAATATTTAAAAATCTTCTGACATTTGAAACTTTTAGGACCTATCCACCACGGTTATTTTCTGTGGTAAAGAATGCATTAACCAGAATAATTCTTAAAATAAATTATGATAGTCAGTTGAATTTGATTGTAGTGACTGAATTAAAATAATTAATTCATAGAAAATTTACACTCCAAAATGCCAGGAGGAAACTTAGAACCACTATATTTCCAGTGACAAAACTGAGTTTGCATAAATGTAACCCAATTTTATATAAGTAGAATGTGAAGGAGAATGTGAGGACAAATACTATGGTTTAAATTCCATTTCTAAATGGCAGGTCAGTTGATGGATCAAGGAATTGATGATTTTAGTTCATCTGAGAGACTGTGGGCTTATTAATGCTTACTTAGATCCTGAAATGCTAAACATAAGGACATTTGTATAATTCACACACCCAAATGAGATGAATATTTGCCTAGATTCCAACACAAATATTAGTGACAAAGTAGGCTGTCCAGATCACTTTCAGACACTTTGCCTTGCATTTCATGTGCCTGCATTTTAGATTGTAATCATCAAAGGAGTCTTCTAATTTGAGTTAAATCAATATAGACCATTTCTGACAATGAAATGCAATAGGTCTTAGTTTCGGAAGTGGCTGATGTGCTAGAGTATTATTCAGGAAATATTAGAAAGAAAGAGTTAAGAATAAACTATATTTTCATGCACAGAATACATCCATCATGTGGCCTTAGCTGCTTTACAAGCAGTGGCCTTCTTTGAAAAGAGCATTGATGAAGATGAACCATATTCCATTTTCTCAAATATTCACAGTGGATAAAAGAGTGTCCACTGCCATTAGCTTCACTTGTGCTGCAGGGAGACAAGGGACACTACTCTGTGCCAGGGAAGGAGAGAAGATGAATCTTGCTTTACGTCAGGGAAAATGCGCCGTTCAATAAAATTGCCTTGTATTACCTATGCATATGTATAACCCTCAATACTTCAGAATTAAATTTTTTTGACAGATAACCTGTAGGTTATTCACATGGAAATATGGCGCTTACAAGAACTGTCCATTTTGCAAATAAAAAATTTCTTAATAAAATCCAGTAGCAGCAATGACTTTTTAGTACTCAACAAGTTCAGATGATAATGCTTGACTTCTCAGGAGCCAAAGAAAGAAAAAAATAAATTAAAAAAACTTGAAACTTTAATACAGTGCTGTCATCTTATGATATTAATATCCCGTGAATTCTAAAGCGCTTTCTGTTTCATACTGGCTGGAAACTCACAGAAGCTTTAAGCTTAACTGTATGGTATCACTAAACAGGGCTTGAGGCTTGAAGGCACACAATAAATTACAAAGCAGGGACAAAAAAAAAAAAAGTGTTTATGGAGCAGAAGAAAGGTCTTGTAGAGTAACTTACTGTGACACCTAAAGTGAACTCCAGAAAGTTATTAGCTCAGGGATCTTTTGATATACTTGTGAAGACAAACTTTCTAGGCCTCTCTGATCTCAGATTTTGCTAATGTTTAAGAACACTGGCCAGTTTTCCTAGATTTCTTCTGTAGTCAGAAGAAGGGGTCTTACGTAGGTAGTAACTCAAAGGGTAACTCCTGTTCTGTCAGTATAAGTCAGCATACCACAGAGGCTATGAATGGAAGGAATGGCCAGCTAAGATTCCTTAAAGAGATCTCCCTAGAATATTAGTTGGTAGGCAGCAATTAAAGTTAAGGTAGCAGACTGAGGGATGAGGACTGTAGCTTGGGTGCTTAACCCTGAGGAACTGGACGGAATTCCTGCAGTCTTCAGAGAGCAAGAAATGCTGTTTGAACACAAATCCCTCTTATAGAACAATATGGATATATTGAACTAATTGGTGACACAGCTGTCACAGTTTTCTTTGATGAGACTTTCTTGCCAAATCTACGATGAAATGCAGTGCAACAGGGAGCATGACCATGACTTTGGATCATCTTCTTTCCCAGGGAGGGGCACCACACTCCAGTGCCCTTGTGGCCATCCATCTCTATCTCTCTGGCACAGAGCAGAGAGCAGATCTGCCAACAGAAGCACTGCCTCCTTCAACTCTTTTTTTTTTTTTTTTTCTTTTTTTTTCCAGAAATGTAACTTCTGTTCATCCATTCATGGGAAGAACAACAACTCTTGATTGTTTGCCCAATGTGACAAGTTGCTCTGTTTTTGTAGAGTGTTTATGAAGGTGTCACCTCCTGCTGGTCTGGTTTAGCAGAATTTTTTAAATAAACTAGAAGTAAAATTTTGACAGCAGGAAGAATGGTAAAAACAGCTGTGCCTTCAGAGTAATCGTATGACAAATCACCAGTGTATATAGGCCCTCTAAAATGTTGGAATTCTTCCAAATATTCCTGTATTTCCTCTTCTAATTGTATGTATAGTTATTATACATAGAAGCATATATAATGACCATATATGTATATATATAGTGAAATCACTAAAATAAAACACATATGTTGTAGAAATACAACCAACTGGATACAGATCTGGAATACATGACAGAGACTCCAGCCTTGTCTTCTTGTTTAGTTGTACTAGGGGACATATTCATCATATCCAGGTTGTGTAGGTCTTCATGAGCAGTATGATAGGTAGGGTGAGAATCAATGTTTAAATACAATTTTAGATGTTTAATTACCATTCAAGAGGCAGAACTCCAAAAGTCAACATGTCAGCCCCTTGGTAGATGTTCTGCATGTATCCAACAGTTTCAGCTATCTGTGTTAAGATAACTGGATCATATCTCTTAACTACATCTCCTAAGAAATCAGATGCCAAGTCTTTAGGAAAGATATGGACTCTCATAGCAAAAAAAGAATAGAAAAGCTATTGAAGGACTTTTCATCTTTCAGTACATAAATTATTGCTTCCTCATATGCACTTACAGAGCATTCATTAGTACAGACATTACACGCAGGCTTGCACCTCACTTAGAAAATTAATCATGGAACTAGACAGTAAAGACCAGGATTCAAAGACCCTGGAACATCTCTGCAGTCTTTGACTTATACATACTTCAAATAAATAAATAAATAAACGAATATATTTTTTTTATTATTTGTGCCTGAAATACTCACATCCATCTCAAATAAAATTTTGCATTTTTATTTCCAGATCACTTTCCAGATTTCATAAAAAACCTACAAACTTCAGCTGATCATTGTACATTTGCTTCAACAGCAAAGAGGCAGATTTGGCAGACTTTAAGAAAAAAGAATGATCTACAACTTTTTGAAGGCTTTTCAACTTGTTACAGAAAGTGGTTGGTAGATTAAATGACTTTCTTGATTCATGTGCTGAGAATAAGCTATTTCTCATGCAATTGCTGGGCTATCAATTGATCTGACCCAATTACACTGCCAAATTCTTTTACAGTTCAGAACTTGCACTTTGTCTTTTCCCTGTGGACTCAATCTCGACAGCCTCAGACAAAGATCCTCTACTGGAGACTGTCTGTTCACAAATCTGAATCTCTCAAATCAAATAAGCACTTGCTTACATCAGCCATGCCTTCTTCATTTTTTTCTTCAATGAATTTAAGTGCTGTGTTTGGGTAGCATTTTCTTTATATTAATATTTGCAATAGCTTATGAATGCAATGTCTGAATGGCTGTAACAATCAGTATAAAATCAGTGGACTGTTACTCTACCTTTTGCAACTTTATCTGTAGGAAACAAAGAAAAAGGCAGCAATCTGATCTTTTCAATCACTGTCTGATTATAAATGCTGCTGAATAGGTGGTGTTGAGGTAAAGATAGTAGGGAATAGTGGGGCTAGGAACATCTGTCCCCATATTTTTCTTCAGTTTCTCTTTTACAAACATTTTTCTGTGAATATTTCCAGAGTTTCTCTTGTGAAAAAAATTCAAGAGAGGAGATGGATAGGTAAGTCTTTGACCACAAACATAAGACTCTGCAGGCTTCTTCTGAGGCTCACGCTCAGCTCATGGTGGCTGCATTCTCCTCTCAACCTTTGCTGAGAAGTAAAGAACATCATAAATGTCTTCAGTTTCCTATTTTAAGTATCAGTAAGGGCTCCTCAGAGAGACAAGGATGTCAGCAAGACCTGCAGTTCTGAATATTATTTAAATGAAGTGAATCTGCAGCACACTTCTTTTCCAGACTCTCTTCCAAGTCAGGCATGTGTTGCTACTGTGACACCAGGGAGCCTCTCAAAGCTTTGAGTCTTTGCAGTGACACATCATGAGAAACAGCAGGTATTACTGGTACTTCTCAGCAGTAATAACTGCCGTTTCAGGCAGGTTTTGCTGCACAAAATAGAGTTGGGTTGAATTTTTATACTTCAATTCAAAATCTGAAAATCAGTATTTTTCCTTTTAAATCAAAGTCTTGAATGCTGTCAGTGGACTATAATATACCAGGAGCCCTGTGCATGGATGTATCTTGCTTATACTGGTCACTTCTAGGTGCACTTTTTTTCAAACTGGAAAGGAGCTGTGACATGAAAATTGTAAACAGTGTGAACAGAGTACTCTGAGGTTGAACGTTGATGCAAGCCTTTCAGTGACCTAAAATGATCACAAAACACCAAATACTTCATATCCTTCTGATAGTCTTTGTTATTGCTAGCTGAAAACAGCAGAAAAATTTCTCTCAAGTGATCACACACACTTACTTGATCCTTCTTCAAGATGGTTGAACATATTCCACCTATGAACAGTACTATCTTGTTCAATATCTTCATACTACTAAATTTTTTGAAGTACTTTGAAATTAATACTTCTCAATCATCCAACACTGATTGGACAAATCCAAGACAAATCAGTCTTGGATAATTGTTTATATCACAGACATTATTCTCGAACAGCTACATAAAGCTGAATTGTCAGTCTATATTGTGTTACAGAATGAAATGAGTTATTTACCATTGTTCTGTTCTTCTTCTTATAATTCTACTGATTCTGCTGGTTTTCAAGACTCTTACAAGTTTTCAATCGCGAACTGCAAATTGAAAATACATACATATTAATATCACAGAGATAAGAAAACTTTTACATTAAAACAAAAGATATTTTTATTGCCTGTTTCTTGCCTGATGTTTTCCTTACAATGAAAATATTTTTACTTGAAGCATATTTGGGCATAAAGAAACATGTTTATACCTGTGTTAACATGCATCCTCTTGCATTAACTATAAATGGCACTGCCATAAGCTTTAAGAAAGACAGATATGTTACAGAATATGCATAAATAGTACTCCATAGCACTCCTTCAAATTCTTGCAAAACTATTATTTATTTGTTTGTTTGTTTGTTTATTTATTTATTTCAATGTTTGTT
Source organism: Perdix hodgsoniae (assembly GCA_035772895.1). Lineage (NCBI taxonomy): Eukaryota > Metazoa > Chordata > Aves > Galliformes > Phasianidae > Perdix > Perdix hodgsoniae. The sequence goes on from JAPSGF010000043.1 coordinate 16,516, forward strand.
GGCATTAGTACAGGTTTTCCTCTACCAGGAAATGAGTCATATTAGCTATATGGAGATTGTATACAAATTTCTAGTATTCTACTGAATTACTTAACGAGGCATATTCTGCATATTGCTAAACTGACAGGAACACCACTTGCAGCATAATGGAAATGAAATTGAAATAACACTATTAGTTTTCAGTCAGAAATAAGCAATATTTTTTTAAGCACTAGCAAGCTATTTGCCACTGCTCTAGAAACACCTGGCTTGCATGACAAACCAGAAGTTTAACTTTTACTTATTAACTTAATCACTACTGTGGCTCAATTTGTTTGCTTATTACTTAGCAATTAGTTGTCACAGAATGTTAAGTGCAGTCCCACTGTAACATTATACCTAGATTTCTAGTTACAAAGCAGAAAAAAGTATCTACACCTTCTGGAGGATTTTGAAGATAAAGAAAAAATACTGGATTGCAGTATTGTCCTCATTACTTTGCCTGTTTACACACTGAACACTGGCAGTCCTTCTTTAGATCAACTTCAGGAAAAGACTGCTTACTGAATGTCTTGTACATACTATGTTTGTACAAGGGAATATTTTTGTCCCCAAACTGTGTAGTTACCAATGCTAAAACTGCATAGATAAGTGAGAATAAACTTGGATAAAAGTGGCATTAATTAATTTTTCCTGCATAGTAGTCACTAGTAGGGATTTATCAAGTGTTTTGGATGGAATTAAAGATGCTCTTTCCTAGAATAATACTTTCAAGAGAGTGGAGATAGATAGAAAGGTTGTCCTCTGTCAGTCAAGGATTCATCCCAGATGAGCTTTATTGGCAGAGTAGTATGAAATTTTATCTTCATGCATGGTGAACTTAAATCAAGGTACCTAAACCGTAAAATGAATTACACATCTAGGCATCACCTCAGTGCCAATTTAAGCATCTAAGCCCAGTAATGACACTGTAAATGCATCATCTTCAGAGCAATCTAATTCATGTATTCCCTTTACAGCTATTTATTGATGTCTTCATGCATTTTACATTTCAGTATATTTTGTTCAAACCATAATATTTTCCTTCTAGTCTTTCAGAGGACATTTTAGACTTGTGTTGCTCTTGTGGTTTATATTCTTGCTTCGGTCCCTTAAGTTTAAATGCTTCTCTGTGTGTTGAATAGGATATTTCAAACCCAGACAGTAAAATGCAAACTGCAAACACTAAGATTCATCTAGTTTTTATGTTTAACTCTTTTCATTCAGAAGTAACTGGCTCCATATGGCAAACTTTTTCAATTTTGTTCTATTTAAAATCTTAAGCCAAATTATTTGGAAGGCAGATGTTCTAATGCATGAAAGAAATGACATATCTCTATCTTCTGTCATGGAAGAAATAATTTATTGTTCAAATGCAGCTGAAAGTAAAAACTTCATGCTTACATTTCAACACTACTACTGCATATGCGATGGTGAAACACCACACTCTTTTTTTGTGCAAAATAATGTCTTCACAGAATCACAGGGGTTGGAAGGAACCTCCAGAGATCATCGAGTCCAACCCCCCTGCAAAAGCAGGTTCCCTACACCAGTTCACACAAGTAGGTGTCCAGACGGGTCTTGAATATCTCCAGAGAAGGAGACTCCTCCACCTCCCTGGGCAGCCTGTTCCAGTGCTCTGTCACCCTCACCTTAAAGAAGTTCTTGCACACATTTGTGCTGAACTTCCTATGCTGCAGCTTTCAGCCATTTCCCCTTGTCCTGTCCTCACACTCTGCTGAAAACAGTCCGGCCTCTGCCCACTCTGCCCCCCACATCTTCGATATTTAAAGTCCTGTATTACGTCCCCTCTCAGTCTTCTTTTCTCAAGGCTAAACAGACCCAGTTCACTTAGCCTTTCTTCATAGGGGAGATGCCCCAGGTTCTCCACCATCTTTGTGGCCCTCCACTGGACTCTTTCCAAGAGATCCCTGTCTTTTTTGTACTGGGGAGCCCAGAACTAGACACAGTACTCCAGATGAGGCCTTACCAGGGCAGAGCAGAGGGAGAGGATCACCTCCCTCGACCTGCTGCCACGCTCTTTTTAATGCACCCCAGAATGCCATTGACCTTTTTGGCCACAAGTGCACACTGCTGGCTCATGGCCAACATGTCATCCACCAGGACACCCAGGTCCCTCTCCAGAGAGCTTCTCTCCAGCAGGTCATCCCCCAGCCTGTACCAGTGCATGCAATTATTCCTCCCCAGATGCACTTGCTTTTGTTAAATCTCATCTAGTTCCTTACCGCCCAGCTCTCCAGCCTGTCCAGGTCTCGCTGAATGGCAGCACAACCTTCAGGCGTGTCAGCCAATCCTCCCAACTTTGTATCATCAGCAAACTTGCTGAGGGTGGCCACTGTCCCCTCATCAAGATCACTGATGAAGATGTTGAACAAGACCAGACCCAGCACCGACCCCTGAGGAATACCACTAGTTACAGGTCTCCAGGCGGACTCTGCACTGCCAACGACGACCCTCTGTGCTCTGCCAGTCAGCCAGTTTTCAACCCACCTCACTGTCCACTCATCTATCCCACACTTCCTCGGCTTTGTTATAAGGATGTTGTGGGAGACAGTATCAAACGCCGTGCTGAAATCAAGGTAGACTACATCCATTGCTCTCTTCCCATCCACCCAGCCAGTAACAACATCTTAGAAGGCTACCAGGTTGGTCAAGCATGGTGAACCCATGCTGACTACTCCTGATAATCTCCTTTTCTTCCAGTTGTCTGGGATGGCATCCAGCACAAACTGTTCCATCACCTTTCCAGGGACAGAGGTGAGGCTGACTGGCCTGTAATTACCTGGATCTTCCTTCTTGCCCTTTTTGAAGACCGGAGTGACATTGACTGTCCTCCAGTCTTCAGGCACCTCCCCCATTCTCCAAGACCTCTCACAGGCCCCCTTACCTTCTAACACCCTAGCCCATGGGATAGCTCCAATTAGGTCCCGGAAGAGATCAAAGCTGGCTCTCCTAAAGTCCAAGGTAGCAATCCTACTTTTTGCTTTGCTTCTTCCACCCAAGATCTTGAACTCCACAATCTCATGGTCACTGCAACCCAAGCTGCCCCCGACCTTTACTTCCTTGACAAGCCTTTCCTTATTAGTGCGAATAAGGTCCAGCAACACCCCTTCCCTCATCAGTTCCTCCACCACCTGCATCAGAAAGTTGTCTTCAGCACATTGCAGGAACCGTCTGGACTGCGTGTGCCTGGCCGTGTTGCTTATCCAGCAAATACCTGGATAACTGAAGTCCCCCATTAGCACCAGCACCTGGGATAGTGACGCTATTTCCAATTGCTTTAGGAAGGCCTCATCAACCTCCTCGTCCTGATCAGGGGGCCTGTAGTACACCCCCACAACAGTGTCAGCCATACCAGCCCACCCCTTGATTCAGTGACTGGTCTGAAGACTTAATATTGGTCATAAATGCTTGTAAAACATTTTTTGTCTTACACGATCTTGAATATGCTTAGTACGTATTTTTTGTCCTTGCCACTTCCTTACCACATTCCTTTTCATTTTCCTACTCCCTCTTCTAATGTAATTAACATTAAGAAGTTATTTGTCAAGGATGTAATTTTAAGGATGCCTTCTGCCAAAGAGCCCTCATTAGGAGCTTTTGAAATACGGAATACTAATGAAAGCCTCTTGTGGCAAGACATTTAGTTTAAAGACCCACACAGTTTAGGGTGTTTCAGTTTAAGATGTTATCAGTGTTTTCTAGTGAACTCAGTTATGACAGTGCTGAGGTAAAGCTATAAAATTGAAATTCAATGAAAGTATTCACTCACAGTATTAAAAAAAAAAAAAAAAAAACTAAAACCAATACCAAAATGAAAAAGTCCTCAGAGTAAACTGATAGCAGCATTGTCTTGTCTTTTTTTTTTTTTTTCCCAACAAATAAATTACAGAGAAATACATTAATAACATTCAAACTCTGGGAAAAAATCTGCAAGTTTACTGTATCAGAGTTCAATTCCTGTTTACTTTCAAGCAAGTGTGGATCAGTTAAATGCTGCAAAATTTCATTGTCTTAAGGCTAGTTTGTTAGTACTGACTGTAACAGTTCAGATCTAAATGGCCCATGGCCTGGCAGAGCGGCGCTTTAATGGGACACATGGTCTGTGATTCTGGGAACTGTATTCTTGCCATACTTCTAAATGTTTTAGATCTATAACTGGTAACTACAGCCACTGAAAATTAAGACTGTATGCATGCAAGGTTAAGCAAAAGGTAAACGAGGATTTTAAGAATTCCATTACTGCATAAACACAGGACTGCACTGTGTAAGTGTCATTAATAGAAGTCATTTTTTCTTATCATCTTCTATACTGATCTTCTGTGTCTTCGTGACCACAGCCACCATATAAATCCTTTGTGCAGTTCTGCTCTCTGACAGTCCATGTCAAAAAGATGTAACAAAATTGGAAAAGATGACAAGGATGAACAAACACACAGAATGGCTCCTATGTGAGGAGCAATTAAGTAAGATTTTCAGTCTGGAGAAGATACGATGGGAGGAATTTATTATGATGTCTATCAAAATTAGCAATGACATTGAGAAGAGGAATGGGGCTGTGCACTCTCCTGTAGTACAGGAATGAGTATATCAGCTGAAATTAATGGATTCAAAACAAACAAAGAAATGCTTTCTTTAAAATTCCTTAACACAGAAAAGTGTTACAGGTTTCTAAGTTCAAAACTTAATTGCAAGTGAAAACCAAATAAATAAGGAAGGAAAGAAAAAGAAAACAAATATTAAAGAATGTTGTGGTTTCAGATGGGACAAAGTTAATTTTTTCTCCTTAATATCTGTCATGACATTACATTTCAGCTTCAGGAAGAAAAACAATGACTGTAATATCTTTTAGCTGTTGCTGAGCAGTGCTGTACTTTCAGCAGACATTTCATCTGTGTACTCTGTCTTGCCAGCAAGGGGAACTGGGGGACACAAGGGACTGGGAGGGGACAGAACAAGGACAGCTGACAAAAACTGGCCGAAGAGATATAACACATGACATCATGCAAAAGCTATAAAACTGCGGGGAATTGACTGGTGGGATGGAAAAAAAATGGGCAATTTTAAGTACTATTTTATTCCACCTGCTAATTAATGATGATGAGTGTTGAACAAATTCTTCTCTCTTCTCTTTTTGGAAGATTTTTTTCCTTTGTATAACACAAGAGGAACATTCAAAATTACACCCAGTGATCTTTCACGTTTTTTTCTAGTCTACCCATTTGCTCTGCATAGTGGTGGTGAGACAGCATCTGGAGTATTTTGTCCAGTTCTGGACCCCTCAGTGAGAGACCTAAACATCCTGGAGATATTTCAGTGAAAGGCTACCAAGAAAGGAGTACCTCTCCTGTGAGGAGAGACTGAGAGAATCAGGGCTGTTTGGCCTGGAGAAGAGTAGGTTCAGAGTGATCTCATCAATGGCTAAAATCCCTGAAAGGAGGGTGCAAATAGGATGGTGCAAGACTCTTTTCAGTGGTGCCCAGTGCCAGGACAAGAAGCACTGGGCACAAACAGGAACACAATAAGGTTCCCTGCGCTTTGTGACAAAGCACTGGCACAGGTGCTCAGAGAGGCTGCAAACTCTTGCTGTTTGCAATTCTCAAAAGATGCCTGGCATGGTCCTGGTCGCCCTGTTCTGGGTGTTCCTGCTGGAGCAGGGGTTGGACAAGATACTCCAGAGGTCCATTGCAACTTCAACAATTCTGTCATTCTGAAATATCAGTCAAATATCTAGGTGCCAGACAAGCGATTCAGTGTTCAAAAACTATACTTATTCCTTTTAAATTAGAAGCACTTCTCATGGAATGAAGCAGAATAGAGCGTACGCAGCATGTTTTACTCTGGAATTGCTAATAGGAGATGCTTTGCAGAAAAACGGGAGTTTATGAGAAACTGTATGTCTATACATATATCTTATTGTTGTACTTAATAATCCCTCTCACTTTGATATGCATGTTTTAAGTTTTTTTGTACTGTCAAACCACAAGCATCAATTATTCTACAGTTATATTTAAATATTTGTCTTTTTATTAATGAGGCCAAAGTCAGATCTGTTCCATACAGAAAATCAATCCAGTATTTACTTATTGCTTCTTCAGTGATAAAGTGTTATCACCAGTGGTGAAATATACTATAATATTTTAGATCTCTGTTTCTGAGCATTCTACCTTCTCTAATCTGCAGTTTGTCCTTGGCCTCTTTCATGTTCTTGTCATTACACTGAAAATGAATTGTAGTGAAGGGATTCTTGAGCAAGTGAAAGAAAAGAAAGAGAAGAATTCTGAGGGATGCATGCTGAGAGTTTGTATATAGCTATCAATCCTTGCATGATTCTATTTTAAAAATTTAACAATTTCTGATAATAAACGTATTTCTGACTCTGTAGTGTATAACTTAACTATCTCTGGTGGAAGGAGTTGTCTTCCATTCATGATCAGCCAGCATGGACTAAACTGAAGCTAACCTGTGCTTGAATTTCATGATCGTGCTTTGGTAGCATATCTCACATTTTTTTCTAGAAAGGCAGAAATGTCAGTAGAAATCAGATATGTCACTGATCTATGCTTCTCCAAAACAGCCAAACCACAGTTCTGTTCCTCACTGATAGAAAATTCAGAAGGGTTCCCAAATTTAACACTCAGGGCAATAAAGATGCAAATTCAGTGCTTAGAGCTACGGTGTTTTTTTTTTTAAATGGTTTGGCTTTTAGCACTGGAAATAGACATCTGGGGTCTTGACATCCCCATCATTCACAAGCTATCTGTGAATTAGGCATGTTTATCATTGTTTTGTTGTTATCTTATCTACATGGCAGTCATCTTCAGTTTCAGAAATTAAAGTGGCTGTTTAGAGTTGAATACGTTAAGCTGTTTTATATCATCTTAATAAATATAAAAACACATTATCTACCGATCTATCATGGTATTTAGAGTTGTTCTGTGGTTTTTGACAGTTCATATATCAAATAAAACATGCATATTTTTTCTCTTTTTTTTTTTTTAATTCCTAGGAGAATACTAAAAGTCTTTTGTATAAAAGGTTAGTAACAATAAGAAAGTAAAAGCTGGAGTGTTTCTGGACTTTCTGGAGATATATATTTCAGTTTGAACCACAGCAATCACCCATGGTATAAATGTATTAATGTGACATTTACAGACTATGTGCATCATTTAACTATTCAATAAACCACCAAAGCATTGATAGTTGAATAAACTGAAACAAAATATTCCAAAAGATAATGAATCTTTGTATTTAAATCTCAATTCTTCTGAATGATCAGTTAGCTAGTTTAATCACTTTCTTTCTGTAGTCATTTTAAGTCATTTCCCCTCCTTTAATCTTGAAAGGTATATGTCTGTACCACTGTCTCTTCTGCTCTTTCTGAGTAGCCTGGTCATTGTTTGTAACCATGCACTCCAAGGACATATGCAATCTCACTGTGACTTAATCCAAGCAATGTGCTTTGGGAAACAGTTATGTAGTGATTTATTGGCTTAATTTACCTGTCTCTCCTCCAGTCTTTTACTGTTTTCTTGTGGTGGGAAAGGGATCTCTTATTGCTGCATGCACCAGCTCCTTTCCTACAGCTGCCAACTTTAATCTGATCTCTTCCATTTCCTCAGAGACTTATGCTCACAAGGAGTGTGCATTGACTGGAACTCTTTCCTTAACTGACTTACAAACAGCTAGCTTCTCCTAGACCAAGGACTCTACACTCTCTCACCTGCTGCTACCCACAAGGCACAGCAAGATATCTTCGTGACATAAACAAACTACTGTGGGGAGTTTCATCTCCCATTCAACCTATTTTGCAGGTGGAAACAATCTGAAAGATACAAAAATAAATGGAGCTATTATGCAGCAGCTCTTTGGTATTTCCATGTGAGTGCTTCTGGCTGTATTAAAGTTCACTGGATTTTGCAAACACAATCAAGTTTTTTTTTGTTTTGTTTTGTTTTGTTTTTCCCTAGATATTGCAGCTATGCAGCAATTGTATGTGATAGCACATCACTCATTTATCATTTACATACCCAGGGAGCAGTTGATCTACTTGGTATTTTGCAGAAAGACTTACTTAGATGGCCAAGTATGAGTCATCTATGCAGTTGTGCAGGACCTGAGTTGATGACCATGCAAGTGTTTTATTGGATTATTGTGTCTAAGTGAATCTTCTCACACTTCCCTTTCTGTGTGGTAGTTTACAGACGGCTTTCATCCTGTCATACAAACGTTATGGAAAAACAAGTTAAGGCTCAGTCTGAAAAATAACAAATGAAGATAATTCATGATCATATAGGCATATTTTAAAGACTTGCATTGTGTATGTACCTACTAGGAAGAAGTGAGAAATACACATTCTGAAGATCTTGAGGTTCCAGAACTGAAATTTCTAATAACTGAAACCAAATTAGATAAGTAGTAACTTGTGGCAACAGGCTCTCTGGAGAAGAAACAATAATAAATGCATTCATCTTCCTTTTCAAATCATTCCTTCTCTTCTTTTTCTCTACAGTTGGAACCATGTCAAGCAGCAAAGCATTTTGTACTGAACTTAATTCCTCCTATTTACCAAAAAAAAAAAAAAGCATTTGTAAATCAATGGAAATATCATAGTTGTTATGTAAAAAATAGTCTTGCAGTCTCACTGATTGCTTTTTGCCTGCCAATTCCAAAATCATGTTTGTGACATTTTTTTTTCTATTATAACAAACATTTATTTTGATTTTCATGCACAACAAATACAATTCCAGTGTATTTGAAAAAGAATTAGCTCATCTAAATTTAGAAACAGAAATAAGTAAAATTTGTTGGTTTTGTTTTTTCATTTTCAGGTGTTTTTCTTATTCTTGTGGAAATATTCTCACTGGTTATGCACAGCAATGGACCTTGTACTTACATTACCAGGCAGAAAGGTTACATTTTGGCATTTATATGTAAAATAACACCATTAGTCAAACTCCCTGTGAAAAAGAATGAGAATGTTTTTGTCACATAAAAGTAAAATTTGCAATGTAGAAACTTTATGTCCAAGGAAAATCTAAAAGATGAGGTTATAACAATGACTTTTCAAAATTACTGAATTACAAAGTTGCTGAGTTTGGACAGCATCTCTGGAGGTATCTCTGAGTTCCAGTGTTCAACTACAATCACCACAAAGAAGGTTTTATTCTGATGTTAAAATGGAATTTCCTTTTTCAGTTTGTGCTTATTGCATTGCTAGACTCAACTGAAAAGGACCTGCTTTTATCTTCTTTCTCACTTACCAGGTATTTTGTACACATGGATAAGATTTACCTGATCATTCTCTTCTCTAGGCTGAACAGAGCAAGCTAAGCTATCTCAGCTTCTTGTATATGAGATCTTCCAGCCTCCTAATTATTGAACTTACTCCAGTGTGTCCATGAACTTGGTCCAGTATGTCCCAGTATAAGAGCTAGACATAGTGGAAACAGTCCATTTGATGGCTACCAGGAGGATCAAGGAAATAGTGCTTCTCTCTTATGAGGAGAGACAGAGAGAGTCGGGGCTGTTAGCCTGGAGAAGGCTCAGGAGGAATCTTATCACTATACATAAATACCTGAAGGGAGGACGGAAAGGAGGTGGAGCTAAGGTCTGTTCAGTGGTGCCCAGTGCCAGGAGAAGAGGGGCACAAACTGGAACACAAGAGGCTCCATTTGAACATCAGGAAGCACTTCTGTGCTGTGTATGAGTGATAGAGCATTGGAATAGATTGCCCAGAGATGTTGTGGAGTTTCTCTCATGGGGAGTCTTCCAAAGGTGCCTGGACATGGTCCTGGGCACCCTGCTCTGGGTGTTCCTACTTGAGCAGAGTTTGAGTAGGTGGGCTCCAAATGTCCCTGCCAGTCTCAACCATTCTGCACTTCTTTCATTCTTTGGTGGCTTTCTTGCACTGGGAAACCTTGAGTTGGACCCCATACTGCAGATGTGTGTCACCGGTGCTGAGCAGAGGATTACTTCCTAAACATGCTAGTGACACTCTTCCTATTGCATTCTTGGAAGCTGTTGGCCTTCTTTGCTTCAAAGATGTACCGCAGACTTATGGCCAGCTTGCTGTCCATGAGGAATGCTAGCTCCTTTTCTGCAAAGCTGCTTTCCATCTGATTGACTGTCAGTAAGCACTGAGCTATTCATTCTCAGATGCAATCATCACAGATGCATTCCATCAAGATGAGAGACACATTCAGACTATGAGGAAGCAGCATCTTGGAGTTACATAGAGGAATCTCCATTAGAAAAAAAGAACTAGATGTCAAAACAGACTGTGTTTTGAAAGGAGAGCTTTAATTTACAGAATCACAGAATCACGGAGTTGTCAGGGCTGGAAAGGACCTTCAGAGACCATTAAGTCCAACCCTAGAGAAGGAGAACCCACAACTCCCTTGGGCAGCCTGTTCCTGTGCTTTATCATCCTTACTTTGAGGAACTTCGTATGCTTCTGTTTATGGCCATTTCCCTTTGTCCTGTTCCCACAAATAACTGAAAAGAGGTTGTCCATGTATCTTTGACTCCCACCCTTAAGATATTTGTAACCAGCTGTAAGGTATTTATTACCAGCCTTTTCTCAAGGCCAATCAGGTCCAGGTTGCTCAGCATTTCCTCATGGGGAAAATGCTCCAGGCTCTTCATCATCTTTGTGGACCTCCTCTGGACTCTCTCCAGGAGATCCCTATCTTTTTTGAACCAGGGAGCCCAGAACTGGATACAGTACTCCAGGTGAGGCCTATTCAGGGACAACATCCCTCAGACCTTCTCTGTCACATCTGACTCCCCTCCCTTTCCCCTTCAGACCTAGTTTAAAGCCCTGGTAATCAATCCAGAGAGTTTGCTCCCAAGAACACTTGTGCCCCGTTTACTCAGTTGGAGTCCATCAGGAGTCCACATACCTGGTTTCTTAAAGGCCTGCGAAAGATCACAATACCTTGTGCCTTAATCAAGTCGCCACCCCCTCAACCAGTCATTTACTTGACATGTTCTCCATCTTCCTGGGTACCAGCTATCTAAAGGAAGGACAGAAGAGAACACTACTTGCAGCCTTCAGCATCTTTCCAAGGTGCATCTTTTTAACATTCTTTAGTTTCCTTATTGCAGCATCCCTGGTCCCAGCCTGCATGTCAATGAAAGGATAGTAGTCTTCTGGTGTAATAACCTGGCTCTAACACACACCCCTGGAAGACAGCATACCTCTCTGTAGAGATTATCGGGGCAGAAAATGGGAGTCTTAGTGCCCCCCAGTAAGGAGCCTCCAATTTCTAAGACTCTCCATCCTTTTTTGACAGTACTGGTATTGATTCATTGCCTTGTCTGGCCCCACCCTCTATGCTCGTTACTCCATCTATTCTCAACGTGCTTCTCAGGGTATGTATTTGGACAACTTTTCAGACCCTCATCCCCATCCAACCCAAGAGCCCCAAATCCATTACTCAGCGACACTGCAGGGGACACTGCAGGGGACACTGCAGGGGTTGGTGGGATTGTGGCTGTTGGGGCAGACTCCTTCTTCAAACAGAGTCGAGGGTCCAGCCCCTTTCTTCTCATGAGCTGACTGTGGTTTGTTCCTTTCAGATGTAATAAGGACCTTGCTCTTAACTTCATGCCTATAGTTCTGCCTGCTGCGTGTATCCTCAGCTTCCTTCAACTCTATACACCAGATACAGATTCTTTCATTCCCTGCACAAACTGTTATCCAGAATCTGTAGCTGAAACAGAATAAACCATCTTGATAATGGTTTATCAACTCTAATCATTTTACAGTGTAAACACATAATCTACTGTTATTCTCTGTCATTGGCCATTGTCAACTTCACTGTTGTGGTTTACCCCAGTAAGCAGCTGAACACCACACAGCCCTTCATTCTTTCCTTCACTGTCCCAGTGGGATAGAGGAGAGAACAAGAAAAAAAAGTAGAACATGTTCAAGATAAATACTATTTACTAGGACAGAAAAGGAAGAGAGAAATAACAGGTATGATAATAATAATGTACATATACATACACAGAACAAGTAAAGCACGAAGCAATTGCTCACCACATAACAACTGATGCCCAGCCAAGCCCCAAGCAGTGGCAGACCCCCAGCCAACTCCTCTGAGTTTGTTTGTTTGCTTTTTCATATGATGTCCGTATGATATAGAGTATCACTTTGGCCAGCTTAGGTCAGCTGTCCTGATTCTGTCCCCTCCCAACTCATTGTGTCCCACTGCCCCGTCACTAACAGGATGTCATAAGAAGCTGAGAAACTGAGACATCCCTGTCTATACACCACTGCTCAGCAGCAACTAAACCATCAGTGTGTTATCAATGTTGTTTTTCTCCTAAAGCCAAAACAAAGCATCGTACCAGACACTATGAAGGAAATATGAACTCCGTGCCATCTGAAACCAGGACATTTACCCAGTAAAATAAGTGCCTTAATACATTTCACAATGAACTTTGTTGTCATAGTTTATATGTATTGGGCATTTTACGAGCACAGCGTATGTGAAGCATTCTGCTACTCAGGATGAAGGAAATCAGTAATTTAGCACACAGCATGCTTTGCAGCTCTTGGAAAGGACAGGTCTGGCTAAGGTGATAGATGAAGGGCCTTGAGGTTTGTTAAGCAGCTGTGTATAGTCAGTAAGTTCCAATGTAGAATAAAAGTATGCATGTATAGATGTGTATAGATATTAATGTGTATAGCCCCTGAGTTACCTAAGTACTTTTAGAATATGTTTAAATAATTGCTCCCTTAAATACTGTTTTAATTCTTCTTTCATCCAACTGGGAATAATTATCTTCTTCCTTGCAGTACTATGCTCAGTAAGTACTGCCACTGAATTTGGCAGTATTATGCTATAGCAAAAGTATAATAATAAATAGAAAAAGGAGCCAATACAGTGAAAGCACTGTTAGATCCCTAAAAGAAATACATGGATTGAATGTGCATCCAGCAGTTTGGATATTTTCTAATGAGTGAGTTTATATGAAATCAGATGGCATCAGTTATTATAGAGCTAAAATGATGCTGTAGAAATGGCCTTGAGAAAGCCTTATTAAATGAAGAGTTGTACACCGGCTTTATGGCAGCCAACAAAAGAAAAATTGTTCTTCTCAGTTTACGGCAGCTATTCTCCTTACTGCTGGGCAAAGATAACTTTCATCAAATTGCTCTACTCAGCTCTCTTTTCAGTTTGATACGAAGTATGGTTGTTGGTTTGTTTCTTTTTACCACATGGAGGGATAATAAACTGCACTTTCTTGATTTTCTTTGCTTATATTGTAAACCCTCAGCCTGTCTATGAATCATTCTTCTCCAGTGTTCCAAGGAAACAATTAAATCTACTTGTTGCCAAGATATGTTTGAACGATGTATGCCTTTTGAAAATGATGACAATAATTCCTCAAAAGATTGCTTTGGTGAATATGACAACAACCAGCCTAGAAACACTTTCATATAGGTAAGAATGACACCATGACATCCACAAGACTGGAAATTCAATGACTGACATGACCTCTCAGCAGTTCACAGATCTTAGTGTAACAACACAAACTTAGCTGAGTAAACAGCAATGCACAGTTCTATATACCAACCTGAAATATAACATTGCTTCCACATGCAATTTATTTTGGCTTATTTACAGAATAATTATTCTGATCTCATGATCTCATGAACTACATATGACTGTCACTTGTTAATATCAGATCACATTATATTCCATGACAATTGCTTTGGAGTTACTGTCTTGTTCTCTGCTGAATACCATTTATTTTAATGAGAGAATACCATCTTATTAGAATGCAGCTAGAAAAGTGTCACTGTGGCCAGGTAGCTTCTAAAATGGTTGAGACAAATTAATATTGTCAAACCCAAGAGAGAGATTATAAATTTCTCTTTAAGCTGCCTTTGTGTCTTTCAAGGACAATTTACCCCCTGCAGATTCAGCTAATGCTTTAAGTACTTCACTCTGTCATTCTCTTTACACTCGGATTTTTTTGCTGCCTACTATTTCTTTATATATAACAACAAAAAAAAATCTAACTGCAAGCGTTGAGTTGTTGATATAAATAATGAACACAGATAGTATCAACACTGTTAAAGGAAGAAATCAGTAATTGTCATGTATAACTTGTACATTTAAAAAACGTAATTTGAATTAGTCACCATTCAGGCTTAATGTCATTGTAAGTATCTATTTTCAAATTCAACATACAAAACTCTAAGAAAATCCTCTTCTCAAGTTCAGGACAGCTTTGAGGATTCATGTAATATTGAATTAACCATGGATATAAAGCATAATGACAAAACATTGATCTCTTCTTCTGCAATGACACAATTCAGAAAGTTTCATCTTCTTTACCAGACCTAAGCTTGAATATCCTTAAACATTTTCACAACCTTCAATCACGCAGATTTTCAAATGATTTTCATGAGGGCTCTGCAATGTCCTGAAGTTTAACCATATCACATTTCACACGCCAACACCAGCTCAATAAGCTCAATAGGAAATATTTTTGCTCCTTTCTGCCAGATAAGTCTCCACTTTTTGTTTCTCCATACCAGGATTGCTCTCCTTGGCTCTGTACAGTACTTCTCAGCAACAACTAAAACATTATGAATAATTTGCTAAGCGTTCCTGGAGAATGTTTTACTTAGCAACTGGTGATAAGTGCTTAGTATTCCTGTTTTGCCGAAATTCTCATGGCAGACCAGTCCAAAAACATTTCGGACATAACGAGATAAAGGAAATTTAATGTTTGAAATTTTTATCCCCGTTTGTTTAGGCATTACCTTAAGCCTTAGTGTGAGTTTTTGGAATGCAACTAGACATTTAAATGTATTAAATTATAATAGCTAACATTATTATCTAGGACTCATATCTTGTATACAGTACTTTCTGTATTTTATAGTACTCTAAAATATTCTTTATAGGAAGAGCAAAATAAAATATTTCCAACTTGTAAGTATTGTGCAAAACAAATGTATTAATTTCAATGTATTTAATGATTAGTTGTGTTGAAGTTCAGGCTGCAATCAAATTTTTCTTTCTGAAATGAATATGCATTTAATGTTTTATTTCATTGTAATGAGAAAATATGTCCAACGTGCTAGGATAACTTTGGAGTAGTCATCCAGATTCAAAAAAAGCAAATGAGAATCACTTCTTTTTAAAGAAAAAAAAGAAAAGAAAAGAAAAGAAAAGAAAAGAAAAGAAAAGAAAAGAA
>JAPSGF010000043.1:31786-77065 GCA_035772895.1 Perdix hodgsoniae
AAAAGAAAAGAAAAGAAAAGAAAAGAAAAGAAAAGAAAAGAAAAGAAGAAAAAAGAAAAATGTAGCATGTCCGTGTTAGTCAAGAGAGTACTGTCAATGTGAAGACAATACTAGAGACAGAAACCAGGATCTTTGTTTCAAATTCAAATTTAGCAATGGAAGTGTCCCAAGGGGAGATACTGTCAGAGGCTGAAGATGATCCAGGAGGACCTCCAGGTGGTTTCAGCCAGGTCAGAAAGCTACACCTTTATTTGCTCAGCTTTGTAAATGAGCCTGAATCTGAGTTGACAGAAAACATCTTGGCCAGATGAAGAGTGTTCCTCTTAATTTCCCTCAGCTATGTTACCTCACACCACCAAGAATACTGGCATTGACTATTAAGGAAAATGGCTATAAGTTGAAGTAAAATGAGCTTATTACCTGACACTTCACCACCTTTGTGGTGGTTATGCGAGCTATTTGGAAAACATGACTATATTTATTGACCTAAAGTAATAAAAGTCAAATATGCTCTTTACTCAGTGAAAACACCTTTGTGGAGATTTTTATTAGAAAAATACTTCATCAGTTTCTGATTAATAATTTAGTAAGAGCATGGACTTGCTCAGTTATTTCTTTCCAATATTTTAACCTTTTTTCTTCCTCCACCAAATTTAATTAATTATAAAATGCTACCAAAGGTGATTGGTGCAATTGAAAATGAGCCTTAAAAAAGAAATATGTTAGTATTTTTTTTAGAAAAAAAAATTGCAAAGAATTTCATGCCCACAAGCTTAAAAATAATAATTATCATTTTAAAACAATATTTGACCTTCTGCTACTGCTTCTTCAAGACAATTGTTGGTAATAAATTTTCACAGAGCTGAATAAATTTAAGTCCAGTTATATCAGCTCTAATTGTAGAAGTTGAACTCTTAATACAAGGATGAAATTCAGACAATTTGGGCCAAATATTGAGAGTAAAATCTATTATAGTATGCCATCATTTCTAGGAGTACATAATTTTTGTATTTATTTTAACCCCATTACCCCACAAGTCATGCTGATTTCAAGATAATGGCACTTCATGGAGCTGGACTTTAAACGTATCTGATTGAAAAAGACTGTGTGCATTCAAAGTTAACCTTTCTGTGATTGCTTCTATTTTCTACTTTTTCTATAACACCCACTTTCCAAGCGTTCTAAAGATCCGAATAAGAAATATGTCAGCTTGCTGAGGAAACAAACTACTCTTACTTTTTAATTCCATTTGAAAAACATTCTTCCAGGTATTATAATATTTTCAGATATAATACAATGCGTGACTAAAAAGATTTGGCATAAAGCAGGGATTTCTCAACATTCTCAACATTCTGTCTAATTAATTAGGGATTAATAGGAAAAAAAATCTTAAACATATTCAGGAATGAAGATGGTCAGATAATGTAATACAGCAGTACCAGTTGTTCACATGTATTTTTCCTGGTAGTTTACAACTAATGAATCATATGTTCTTGCTCTTACATGATCAGCCTTCAGTCTGTAAAGTGATGAGGAAGCAAGCAATCCAGTGTCTGTGGGCCTGTCCTCTTCAATATCTTTATTGATGACCTGGGTGAGGGCATTGAGTGCACCCTCAGTAAGTTCGCAGACGACACTAAATTGGCTGGGAGTGTGGATCTGCCTGGGGGTAGCGAGGCCCTGCAGAGGGATCTGGACAGGCTGGAGAGCTGGGCTGAAGCCAGGGGGATGAGGTTCAACAAGACCAAATGCCGAATCCTGCACTTTGGCCACAACAACCCCAGGCAGCGCTATAGGCTTGGGGCGGAGTGGCTGGAGGACTGTGTGGAGGAAACGGACCTGGGGGTGTTGATTGATGCTCGGCTGAACATGAGCCAACAGTGTGCCCGGGTGGCCAAGAAGGCTAACGGCATCCTGGCTTGCATCAAAAACAGTGTTACTAGCAGGAATAGGGAGGTCATTGTCCCCCTGTACTCGGCACTGGTGAGGCCGCACCTCGAGTATTGTGTTCAGTTTTGGGCCCCTCATTGCAAGAAAGACATTGAGGCCCTGGAACGTGTTCAGAGGAGGGCTACGAAGCTGGTGAGGGGCCTGGAGCACAGGCCTTATGAGGAACGGCTGAAGGAGCTGGGATTGTTCAGCCTGGAGAAGAGGAGGCTCAGGGGAGACCTTATAGCTCTCTATAACTTCCTGAAGGGAGGTTGTAGTGAGCTAGGGGTCAGCCTTTTCTCTCGTGTAGACAGTGATAGAGCTAGAGGCAATGGTTTCAAACTGCGCCAGGGGAGATTCAGGCTGGACATTAGGAAATATTACTTCTCGGAAAGGGTGGTCAGGCACTGGAATGCACTGCCCAAGGAGGTGGTGGAGTCACCAAACATGGATGTGTTCAAGAGATGTTTGGATGTTGTGTTGAGGGATATGATTTAGCTGGGGAGTATTGGTGATGGTTGGACTGGATGATCTTTTAGGTCTTTTCCAACCTTGATGATTCTGTGATTCTGTGATTCTGTCTCTGATCATTACAAGCAAGACCAATCTAATCAATTAATTTCATACAAAGTCATATGTGACCAGTAGTAACCCTACAAAAGTCTGTTCTTGCTGAATGTAAACAGATTATTTTGTAAAGGATAGTCATTAGGATATACTCAACTCCTTCTTTTATCCAGCCATAAGTAGAGAGATGAATATGAATAGGGCATAATTAATGATGAAATTGAATCATGTTTATTTTTCAGAGATGCACCAAAGGAAAGACACACATTTTTAAACGTGTGGAAGTACTGGTTAGAAAGGATTTCATAAATAAAATACTAAGAGGGGCCTGAGGAAAAGAATAAGAACATTTTATTGGAGAGTTCAGTACAAATGCAAGATAAGAGTTGTATGATATCAGATATCAATATCATTGCCTCTCTTGCAATGATATTTCTTCATCAATGAGATAACATAATACAGATGTTATATTCATTATGTGATTTTTAATACTGATGCTTATATGCATCTGTGGAAGGCTAGCAGGTAGTGTTCAGAGAAGATCGGATTGCAGAAATTGAGATTTTTTCCCAGAATTTTCTCTGAGTCTTCTGTGATGTTTGGCTTTGAATGCTCTTGGGTCAGAAGTGAAAGGGAGGGTGATTGGACTGATTTTTATCATTCTTCTTCTTTCCATCTCCTTCATGCTAAGCTGAACAGTCTCAGCCATTCCTCCTACTCAGACTACAAACTTAACAATAAAAGGTGGAATTCCTATATTTTGGCTTTATCTTTCTATTACTGCTTTGAATTTCCTTACTAAAATTTCTCTTTGTAGTCCTAAAATTTGAGTGAATAGAAACAAGCAAGATCTTTTGTTAAATGAGAGAAAGAACTCTCAAATTATGACCTTTAGTATAATTTACTATGTTTTGTTTATATTCTCTATTTTTGTAGAATTAACTTTTACAGAATCCTTGGATTAGAAATTATTTATTCAATCAATATTTGTCAGCTCTCAGCAATTACTTATGGAATCCTTTCTGATCCAGAAATCCTGGGGCAGTCATGTTGTATAATTCTACTTCATAATATCAATTGTTAATGCAATACAAATATCTAGCAGATATAATATTGTGCTATTTTTCTTTTTTTTTAATTTTTATTTAAAAATGTATACTGGGAAACCACTGGGAATGATTTATGTTCAAGCTATGTTGTTATTATGTAAGATTGCTTTGCTGTTTTCAACCTTAGTAAAGGGCGTGATATAATTTATCAACCTAACACTTCCCAAAGCATGCCTGGAGAAAGTGGCTCTGGTAAATTTTCTGATCTTTGGAAGACAAAATTATCTTAACCAATAGTATATTAAAAGTCCTTTGTCATGTACTGTTCCTGTGACTCTTAGGTGACCCATTAAATGGGATATTTTTTCATTCTTGATAAGCTGTTTCACCTTCTCTGCTCTTTGATTTAAAAGTGCTTGTATGGAGTTGTCAAGAAAGGTAAAGAAATCAGCTTCCAGAGTAGGTCTTTGAGGCTAGGTCTTTGGTAGAGTGATGTATTGTATGTATATATAATGTTGTAAAAAGGTGTTAACTTACTCAGGACTCAGTGAAAACTGTCTTATCTCAGAGGATATGCACTGCCTGCTAATCCTCTTTCTGCTCAGTTCATATCTACTACACACAGGTTTGATGTGGTGGTGGAAGTTAGCACAGTTTTACTCTTTCCTATGCTCCAGAGGTTGAAGCACAGCATGCCAACACAAGGACACCCAAGATCTGGGTGCCATGCAATGGCATCACACCAGAGAGCTGATTCCCTTATATACATTTTGATTTTTGTTTGACATTCTCTCTGACATCACCTGTTTGACTATTTCTGTTAGAACATTTTGAAGTTCTAAACATTTTGAAGAACATAAACATGATATAAAATATGAAATTTTGAGTGGTAGATCACCATAAAATATTTTCTGAAATCCAAGGAATGTAATGGTCCTCTGCAAATTCACCGTTGTGGAAATAATGTCATTCAGTATACAAAGAAGACTATTTTAAGAGATACAAAATATCAAACTTTCACATTTGTCAAACTTCAGAAAACTGGGGCTGGTTCAAAACCCCACCTAGCTGCTATGTATTTTCCCCCTTTTTTCCTTTTCTATCATTTTTGATTACCAAGATTTGATGAATTGTTATCACAAAAATATAAGTAGCAGCCACTTGAATCAACTTGCTTTTTCTGTGAAGAATGTCTCAGCAGTAACTTTCATTCCTTCTTTGAAAGATTTCTCGTTAAGTCAGACAGAAAGCATTATTTTATAAAGAAGTGCCTTACTACTTTATAGCTCAATTTTCCAATGCTTCTGGAGAGAGACAGAAAGACTTAGGAGTTGCCTCTCCAGGAGGCACTCTGCTCAGCAGAGGATTGAATCATTAGATATGGTGCTTATTCTAGTACATATATGGGAAGAAAAAAAATGGCGTTGTACTGTTTTGTGAATCTGTACAATGCCCCACTTCTTGATAATCATTTTGCAAGTACTGCATTTCCCATGCTGTAATCAAGGGTTGGGGTGGGTTGTTTTCTAACCGGTTTCTGTAAATATTATGGAAGACTGATGTTGTGAGATGTAATATTAAGTACAGTTTCCTTACATAGTTTCATAAGGACGTGATTTATTCCTTTATCTGTTGAGGAGTAACTTTCGGAGATAGAATGAACACTGCATATTTATTCTTTTATTTATTTATTGCTTGTTTTCCAAAACATCTGTAAACCTTGCTGTATTTTTTATCATTAGAATTTGGATCAGAAAAATGAGTGGCAAAGGAAAGAAGTGCCATTTACGTGGGAGGACTGTGAGTATTATGGCCTAGAGCTAAAGTAACATTAAAAAAATGATATGGTGAACATATGGGATGTATAAATATTTGGGAAAGTTGTATCAAGACCAATAAGGTGCTGGGAATGGAAATTAGTGAAATGCAAGTTTCAACAGCTAAGAAAAAAGAGGGAAGAAGTGCAAGGAGAGCAATTACTAAAACATGTTCAGAAGGTTACATATTCTTGTTGAAGATAAAAAGAGTGAAGAGAGTCTGGGCAGCAGTAGGCACCCAACCACAGGAGCAAAGAGAACATGTAGAGGGAAGTCAGATGTAGACTGCAAAAATGCAAGAGTGCGAAACTCATAAATACATTCAGACGCTTCTCCAGTAAAACGTGTACTGTTCGGCAACCCAAACATGCCTTTAACTGTTCGGGAACTCAGCATCAAGGAGCAATCTAGTTTTGCTTACACTGTCCTTTACCTGCCAATTTACATTTTCCAGATGTATGTATCATTGATATGGGCCAATGGGAGTTTTATTCCATAAATTTATGGAAATTTATAGTGTTGGAACCTTAATTTTTAGTACTGTGATGACATTGAGCAGGAAGGGGAGAGGCATTGTTATGTGTGAGAACATGGTCCACTAAAAATGTGGATGAAAGGCACAGAAAATAATGAACTAAAATAAAATATACTACTAGAAATAAGATAAAGCATAAAAATAATCAAATAAAAAAGTGAACTTAATTATGCTACCAAAATGCTACCAAAAAGATAGCATGGATTTGCTTGTATCAGAAACAGTGTAGCCAGCAGGAACGGGGGAGTGATTTTCCAACCTTGGTGATTCTGTGATTCTTTGAGTAGCTTGTGGTAGCAATGGGAATGGGTGGACGGTTGAACTGCATGATCTTGTAGGTCCTTTCCAACCTTGTGATTCTATGATTCTATGATTTACATACTACAAAGAAAAGAAAAAAAAAAAACCTTCAATAAAATTTTTAGAGTATTTTTTCATTATGTTTTGTAATAAAATGTTCAAATTTTGAACTGTTATATGAAGTACTGAAGTGTACTTTGGGGAATAAAATCTAAAAATTTCTGATACAAAATTGGGACATTTAATTTTAACTCCAGAATCCTTTTAAAATAGATTGTGAAATGACTGCCTCTAAAATCAGTACAGCTTCATTTAAATTTCTTCAAAAACATATTTTTGAAATAATTTTATCTTAATATAATTTTGTTTCCATTTCATAGTTATCTTGTTTCCATCAAAGTTTATTTACATTTTTTCTATTTTATTTTTTTATTTTGCCATGGTTAAAACTGCTTTTATTCTTGTCATCAGGGTTTTTAGTATTTTGTTTATCTTAGTTTCTTTTTGAAAGTGTCTCATTCGGTATTGTAATGAAGGATACTGAAGAGAAAAATGAGACAAGTACTCAGAATACGTGTAAAAATAACAAAGTTCTCATTTATTTTGAGTTATAAAAATAAGGTTGGTTGGAAATTTGGGCTTCTTGTTTGTTCCTTTTTTTTTCATTTTCTGTTTCCCTGGGTAACATGTGAGGTTACCACGTAGTTCCTGAGGCATAATGGATATGACTAAAAAATTGAGAAATTCAAAAATAAACAATGTCCATTTGCAAGACCAGCTATTTTATTTTGTCGAATACAATTCTAGCCTTAGTTCAGAGAATAGAGGAAATTACTTGCTCTTGCTTAGAGCAAGCACATGAAGGTACAATTCTGGGCCTGTCTAGAGTTATTGAATATGTCATATTTGGTAATATATTTTGTGGAACCAGAAGACTTTCAGTCAAGAAGGCTATGTTGCAGAATCTCTGTTATTCTGCTCCTTGCTTGCTTACTGCTAAACAGATGTTTTTAAAACATTGGGTTTTTTTTTTGCATTATATCAAGCTTTGTTCTTATTGAGGTTTCACAGGCTGTAAGCTGTAGAAATCTATTTCTTCTTCAATAAATTCCATAAATAACGTTGGGTCAGAATATCATAGTATAAATCACGAGAGATTTCCTAAATTGAAAATAGTATAAAGGGCTTTCAGATTTTAGCATCCCATATATTTCTTCATTTATTCATATTACATCAGGTTACAGCTGCAGTGGTACATTATACAAAAGCACTGGACCATTAGGGAGAATAAAAGTAAACACAAAATACAGTTGCAATAGGCATACTGAACACTTCAATTTAAGTGAGCAAAAATCAGAAAGGAAAGTTTCCATGCTTTGACAACAATTCTTCATTCTCAGCTCTTACTTGGGACTCTGTGACCACGGGATAATAAACTTATGTAGATAATTCTGTCTTCTTTCACTCCACTTTTTTTTTTTTTTTTTTTTTTCAGTGCTGTAATTCATGAATGAAGAATTCAGGATGATAAACAAAAGATCATGCTTAAACATACACACATACACACTCTTCTTAAAACAAATGAAATAATTGAATTGGGTTAATTTTTTTCAGAAACTAGACTTTTTGCAATATAGCAAAATATATCAAACATGGTATTTAACAGGATTAAGCTCCATTAGATCAATTAAGTGAATATAACTCAGTACAAACAAGACAAATACTGAAAAGTGATGAGCTGTTACTTTGTAGTTTGTATGAGGCAAAATTGCATTTTCTAAACTGTCAAGTTTAACACAGTGAGGCAAAGACATTTAAAGATGCCTTTCGTATGCATCCTACAAATTTGTTTGGCTGGACAGAACAATAGAAAAGAATATCTCAATATATGCCATGCATAGTTCATGTATTTCCACAGGCACATTCTTGCTTTATCTGTTAACAGCTAAAATTCCAATGGCACTAATATGAATGTTGTCTGTTTCTTAAATAGTCGGTTTTAGTTTCTGCATCACATTTTTCCTCTCTGTTGTTCTCTTTCTACAAGTTCAGGAGCTCCAATTTGATGAGTCTACTCTCCTAGATTTATACCAGAACATCTGGGATGATAGAACTATGCTACCTGAAGCAAGGGTCAGGAGGAAATGTGACAGCATTGCTTTGGTTTATCAGTCCTCCCTGATTTTCCCATTCCTTTTCTCAGAATCCACAGTGTGGGTTAAAATCACCAAGAAACAGTTTTAGATTTTGTTTGTCTATTTTCTTTCATTTTAGTTCTTCACAGTATCTTTCCACAGACAGCACCGAAGCATGTTATTCAAAACTGTTTACTGCATGAATTGAAGCTGAAGGAGTTAGAGTCAAACACTTCAGAACTTTTCAGGCAGGTTGCATTTTTTTCCTTAGGATTGGAAATGATCGAATATTTGATTATATCATTTTCTATCTACCCATGAAATTTCTACTTCCTAAAGTCTGTGATAGAATCACAGAATCATAGAATCATAGAATGGTTAATTTGACGCAAGATATACAGCCCTTTAATCCATGAAGAGTTATCTATGAAAATGTAAATACAAATCACAACTCACTGTAAAGAAAACATATTTTTTTTAATCATAAAGCAAATACAAATGCATATATTTACAGAGAGATCTGAATGAATTAGAAAGGTGGGCAATCACCAGTCACTTGAAGTTTAACAGCAAGTACTGGATCCTGCACCTGGGAAGAGAGAACCCTGGCTATAGATGCAGACTAGGGGAAAAGATGCTGGAGAGCTGCCTCAGCAAGTTGGCCATGGGTCAACAGTGTGCCCAGGCAGCCAGGAAGGCCAATTGTATCCTGAGGTGCATCAAGCATGGCATTGGTACGAAGATGAGGGAAGTGATAGTCCCACTCTGCACTGTGCTGTTGCAACCTCATGAGTACTGTGTACAGTTTGGGGCACCATAACATAAGCAATTATTAGATAATGTTCAAAGGAAGGCTACAAAAGATGGTGAAAGGTCTAAAGATGACCTGAGGAGTGGTTGAAGTCACTTGGTTTGTTCAGCCTAGAGGAAATTGAAGGGACGCCTAATCATGTCTTTCAGTTTTCCGTGGGGAGAAGAGGGGCAAGTGCTGATCTGCTCTATTTCATCAAAAGCGATAGAACCTTAAGGAACAACATAAAGCTGTGTCAGGATGTTCAGGTTGGATATTAGGAAAAGGTCCTTCACTGAGAGGATGGTCAGGCACTGGAACAGGCTCCCCAGGAGAGTGGTTGTGACTCTAAGCTTACCAGAGTTCAAGAAATATTTGGACAGTGCTCTCAGTTATATGCTCTGATTTTTAGATGGTCCTGTTCGGAGCCAGGAGCTAGACTCAGAGATCTTTATGGGTTCATTCCAAATCGAGATATTTTATGATTCCATATATACCAGTTGTTGATAAATTGGTTATTCAGAAATCTGACAAGGAAATATGAACTTCAAATTAACCGTATAAAGACAAAACACTAGTGTTTACATCAACCTGAAAGATCAACACTTAGGTATACACTTGCCAACTGAATACTGTTGGGCCAGAGACTACGCTGGAACCAAGGGGATAATCCAGATTTTATTTCCCAGCCTGCTTAATCTCTCTTTTCTCCTCCTTTCATCTCTTCTCTCCCCATCTCTTTTCTCTCTCTTTCTTTTTTTTTTTCAAGTTATATTAGAATGTAATGCAAGACATATAATCATACTTTATTGTCAATAAGATTTAGATATATATATTTATGCTCCACATCTTGCATTAAGCATCACAGCGGGATACAAATAAACATTTAACCAATCATTTGGTCTCATTTCACCTTTATTTAGCCCAAGATAATTTCAAAACATCAACAAAACTGATCTGATCAGATCATGACAGTGCCAGCTTCTTGAATAGTTATTTTCTTATTCTTTTCAATTCAATAGGTAAGAATATCGAAGTCTGAAATTTTCAAACTCAATTTTGACATTTCACACTGGGTGGAGTTTATGCATTCTGTTTATTAGTGTTGACCAGGTTTCAATCACATGCTGAGCAGATGCTTTACTAATGCTTTGCACAGTGGCTAATCAAATATTTATGTGGTACATGAAGGAAATATACTTACATTTCACTGCAGATGATTGAGTAAGTTCTGTACCCTTTCCCCAGTGAACAGAGTCACTTCCAAACACTTTCAATTATTCATGTCCTAATTTGCAAATATTGCAAGGAATTCTTATCTGGTAATGCTGCTAGTCCCATAGCCAAAGAGAAGGAATGAAATAATTCCTTCCATGTATAGCAGATATATGATAATGAGTTTTCTGTTCTCTCAATATTGTATGTTCAGTGCCAGCTCCTGGCTAATCTAGAAATCAATGGTAATATAAACATGTATAATTTTTCTTCTTTACAGCTGAAATGTTCTGATACTTTTTGCACTCTGGTTATTTGAAATGCATGGGTGGTTTAATCCTATATAAGATGGAAAATTCTGGGAAAGTAATATATGCATTATAAAAGCAATGTACGCATTATCTTGCCTCTGCCCTCTAGAACATGGATCAAAAGCATTTTGAGAAATTTGAAATTGATAGGTAAAAGAAAGTGAAGGTCCTCATTTTGCAGACTCCTTGTTTAGGTATTCCTTACTCATGCAAACAGTTTCATTTTAATTTTGCTGCAGTAGGCACTAATACATAATGTACAATTTATTACTATTCAGTTCATTCTTTTTGTTGTGACACGAAGAATGTTTGATTTTATTCTTAGGCAAAGCGTTGTATATTAATTGGAATTCTTTAAATAATTCCGAATAGTGTGGTTAACTGATACACAGTATTATGCCTATAAGCCAAATACTTCTTAATATTACTTCTTAAATCTGAGCTGGCAGGATGAAGACATACTTGAGGGGAGGATTAAAATACAAAATGATCTTGAGAAGCTGAAGAAGTTATCAGGAAAATAAATGCAGTTCACTATGGAGAAACACCAGTTTTTTACATTCAGGAGCAAACAACCACATCCAAAAGAGACAGAATTAAATTATACTGGTCATGACTGATTAGGGTGATATTATAATAAACAGGGATACTGTCAATATGTAAGGAAATCTTTCTTCTCAAAACATCACTGATAAGGCTGCAGTTTGAACATTTTGTTCAGTTTTTGGTGCTGTGCTGTAAGGCATTGAAAGTATATTGAGAAGACGAGAAGAATCAACAATCATTTAACATATACAACATACAGAAGAAATTGCAATTTAGAGATGAGAGCTTAGTGCTTACAGTTCCAGCTATGTAGAAAACAGCTGTGTGGGGAAAGCAAATATCCAACTATTATACATAAGAAAGTAAAGATCTTCAGCTGAAACAAGTCAAGTTTATAGTAGACATCAGGAAAACTTTCTGGAACAGAATATTATTAATGTTAATAAGTGTGGAAACAGGAGTTTTTACAAACAACTTTGATTAATTCCCAGAAGTATAATATATATGCTTATGCAGAGCTGATGTCACCTTTACATAGAGGATGAATCTGATCTCCTCACAAATCGTTCATTCTTTCAACCTCACGATCCCAAATTTCCTTCTCTTTCACCCCTTCAAATTGTATTTCACAGCTGAAGGCTTCCTATGCATGAAGACCAGTAGTAAAGGCTCTCCTGATGTTGTGATTTTCAGCAAACGATGCCATGAATTGTCAGCATCATGAGGTGGTTTGTAGTTAGACTTTTTTTTTACGTGTGTATGAAAATATATGCTTTTAGGTAGCTCAGAAATGAAAAGAATTAGTATCTTTGAAACCGAAGGAATAAATGGGGTGCTAACCGGATCTCAACTTTGACAACCTGCATGATCAATGACACAGAATAAAAATTATTCAGAAAAATGTTATGAAGTACTTTGATGTAGTCATATATCATCACTATCTGTAGCAATCATGATGCTACAACACAAAGAAAAATAATAAGAAATTAGTCTACAGAATTAAAATCACTGACAAATGTTCAATCATCCATGTGTTTCCTCATGGAAAATACAGTAATACTTATCACAAGAAAATTAAAAATACATGTTCTTATGCTTGAGAACTTCATTGTGTATTTAAAAATGTATTATTATGTATATTTCATCACTTTTTGTGAATAAAGTGAAACAAACTGAAACTAGCAGTCCATCAGTTTCTTACTACTGTGACAATAGCAGTATTTTCTCACTGACCAGTTAAAATGGGAAAATTTTAAGTGTTGTTCTCACAGATGGAATATTTACTGAGGAGCAAATGTATTTCTGAAGGCAACTCACCTGAAACTGTCAAAGTTATGATAGAAATAATTTAAAATAAAAAACTATGTAACACTTTGGAGAGGTTTGTGTGAGAACACTGACATTTAACACAGTATGTCAAAGCATGGATATTTACAGTACATTAATTATAGTGTGTCTCGGTTGATGAATGTTCTTGCTGGCTAACAGTTTGCTTTATCTGACATTTTTATCATTTGCGAACTTAAGTAAAGAACAGAATCTAAAACACATATCTATGATGCTGCATTACTCTATTTTCATTTATTATTTGTCAATGTGAATAAAAGTTGAGTCATATCGTTCCACTCATGAGTTCTGAAACAAAATGCCACACTACTTCTATGTAGAAATACTTTTGAGTTTGTTACTGATGGGAAATTTCAGAACTCTATTCAGAAACAGAAGTGGTGATTAGGTCTTCTAAATAGAAATTCTATGTTCTTATCTTCTACAATGAAACATTAATTTCTTTATAGCATAGGTAATATCCTTTGTCTTATATTTACAGAAGATAGCAATGTGGCCTGATGAAAATAAAATAAGAATAAATATAAGCAAGCAAACAAACAAACAAACAAAAACTACTTTCATCAGTTATTTTTCAGTCAAAATATATTTAAAATATATTTCCTGCAAAAAACAGTGAAACAAACAAACAAAAGAAACAAACAAAAAAAGAACAACAACGAGAAGAAGATAATCATATTGTGTACCATAGGATTCTTGTTAAATCTTTCCTCTGTTTACAATTTACACTCTCAGTTATTCTACGTAGATGAAGCTGTCTCTGTGGCGAAGAAACAGTAACAAGAACTGAGAAAAGTGAAACAGAAGTTGTCGAATGCTTTGAAAGGGAAAAAGACTTGTGTAAAAAAATAAATATGATTTATGTGAAATTTCTTTATTTCAATTGAGAAACTATACTCATGTTTAAAGCATCTTAGTCCACAGTAAGTGCATGAATATTACTTCAGGATATGCAGAGGACAATCACTCCTGGAATTAAGGTTTATCTCTAAGAGAGAATTCTTTGCTCCTTGAAATAGTGGTCAAAATGATTTTAAGAGAAAGCAGAAGCAGATGAGGCTGGGTGGGAAATCTGTTCAAAATGCCTTGAAGTCTTCAAGTGGAATTGACATGGGAAACAAAGTAAACAAAAATGACAAAAACTTAGAAACTGTGATGTGAAAATATATTTAAGAAATGCTACAACTGTTCTTATATGAAGGTATAAAACATCTCTGACAGTAAAATACAGATAGTGTCAAAAGCGTCTTCTAAATAATTAACAATTAGAACATTATTTCAATTATCATGCATTAAATTACTGAATCACTAACATTTCAACCAAAAAAATCACATTTCATAGAATTAAAGGCAGGCACCCAGATTATAAGTGATGCACTGAAGCTACAGAAGCACATGCAAAAATGATTAAGCTTAGCTCCCAGCTAGAAAGATTTATAATATATATATATATATATAAAAAGAGGTCTACATTACGCACTTTTCATTTTTTTAGAACATATTAGTTCTGTTCAAACATAGCTGCTTTTAGAAACCAAGAAAAATAATAACGTTTAGATTCAGAAAAGTTCAAATTGAAATTTCACTTATTCTGACTGAGATTGCTTTGTATTTAGAAAAATTTTTTGCAAGCTTTTAAGATGATTTCATTTTGTCCTTTTTGATGTGGGAATTATTTCATGCAAGACAACCATCTCTGAAAGATATAAAAAATCATATTTCTCACATCATGTTCAAAGGTGAATACAAGCTCACTGTAGTGAGGTATGAAAATGCACTATTATTAAAAAAAAAAAAAAAGACTACATTTAAACAAGCTTAGTATAATTAATTTTAGAAGATGGCTCAATAAAATATAACTTTGTGCTTTCCATCTTACATCTTCATGTCAGATCCAGGTGTTCCTCATTAATGTGCAACTATAAAATCTTTATGGAGAAGTAGATGCAAAAGGCATAAATATGAGATCAGAAAGGAAAGCCTTAAAATTTACATTAAGAAATGCCTTTTTCATGGGATATTTTTCATTTCATTTCATTCTGTTAAAACAGGAAAGAAGACATAAAGGCTGGAGCTTCATTGAGATTTTCCAATGTTTCGGTTTATCCCTTGATGCCCTTCTCCTCTTACAAGCAGGAAACCAAGGTAAGTTCAGAAAATTCTTCCTGAAATTCATTTTTAACTTAACTTTCTCAAGAAGAAATCAGTGCACTCTTTTGTAAGTCTAGTCCTCAAATTAACAAAACCAATGATTAAATACTTCACTCTGGGCATATTCTATCAGCTTTTCTCATATTAGTTAGCACCCTCACTGGTCAGAAACATCAATGAAATCAATGAACTTTTTGCACAGACCTCACTATCAGTGAATGCAGAAAAATCTGGCCAAGAAAACCAATACTTTTTTTTGCCAAATGACAGCAGATAGAAACATGTACAAGGAAATAGTAAGAAATACAATAGGAGAAGCTTTATTTCCATACCAAATCATAATTACCTTCCTCTTCGTCTTCAATTTAGTTAGTTCCTAATATGGAATTGAAATGTCCTCGGACAAAAAGATAATTATTTTGAAAGTTAGTGTTAACTCAGGCAAATTAATTCTGAATTGTAAAACAGTGGATGCACATTCTCACTAGCAGTTTTAAGTTACATAGTAAATGGCATAAGTCCAGGGGGGAAAAAAAAAACAAAGAAAAAAAAAAGCTAAGACTAAAAATTAATCCTACTGTAATATAGGCAATTTACAAGAGCTTTGTTCCCTCCTTTCCATACTCCCTACTCAAGCATTTAAGAATTCAGTAGCTAAGAATATTCTGCTGCAGTACAAAAATATGATAAGTCAAATACTTCAGCTTCTAAGAACTTCCAGCTAAAAGAAAATCTTTAGAAATCCAGAGCAGTGTTCAGTAGAAGCCTCGCTAAATCAGCTGTTATTGAGAAATCCCTGCTTGTTTAGAAAGATTAAGGAGAGGAGAGACTAGCTAAAAGAATTTATGTTAGGGTCAATAGGGTCAGAATCTTGTACAGCTTTGAAGTACCATAGAGAGCTGAAAGGTGATAAGCTTACAAAGTAAGCACTTAAAGAGCTAACCACCAGGTTGCTGAGAAAATGATATGGATGTTTTCTGATTCTGTTTCAAAGTCCATGAAGAAATCTTTAGCAGATTTTTTTAGCGTTGTAACATAGATTAATGGCTAGTGGGAGGCAAATATTGTTATTAGAACATTTTGTGCTCTATGTTCAAAAAGAATCATGCTTTTTGTCCTTTGAGTCACCACATTTTCTCCTGGAAATAAATTATCCTTTGCCGTGCTCTTCAGCCTGGTGCTGTACACACTTTCAATATGATTACTTCAGAGTGCACAAATAGATGATCTAGGCTTTGATTATTGTGCTTGTGATGATGTGAAAACAGATGATGGGCTGTAGATGTACTTTAGGCTTTTTCCTGAGTTTCTGGTTTAATCATTTAAACCTGGCAAATATAATTCAAGCATACTTTTTTTTTAAAGGTGTATGTAAGTTTAAGCTAATATGTTCAGGAGCCAACCCAGCCACACTATTAAAAGATTACTTTTAAGGAGACTTTACCTCTATATACTGATTTAAGTGTGGTTTTATCCCAAGCTGGAGGACTCACTCATTCATTGTCATAAAACCAACTGCATTAGCTGACAAGTTTCCAAGGTGCAGCTGCTCATTTTAACCGGTCCGAGCATGCTGTGTGAATTGCTTATGTTGCCAATCCACTGTCATCAAGGAATCCTGCCATTAGATGAGATAGAATGTAAACTGTAGAATATCCCAAGTTGCAAAGGACCCACAAGGATCATTAAATCAAGTCACGGTGCCACTAAAGATGACTCAGATATTAAAACCCCATATCTGTGAGTGTTGTCCAAATGCTTCTTGAACTCTGTCAGCCTGGGGCTAACCACTTCCCTGGGAGCCTGTTTCAGTGCCCAGCAACACTCTGGTGAAGAACCTTTCCCTCACCCCCACCTGCCCCTCCCCTGACACAGCTCCATGCCGTTCCTCCGGGCCCTGTCGCTGTCACAGAGTTCAGAGCTCAGCGCTGCCCCTTCGCTCCCTGTGAGGTGCTGCAGCCGCCATCAGGCCTCCCCTTGGCTCCTCTGCTCTGGGCTGAACAAACCAAAGGACCTCAGATGTCTTGTAGCCCTTCTTTGGATACTTTTTAATAGTTTTAAATAATTCTTATATTGTGGCACCCAAATGTGCACCCTGTACTTGATGTGAGGCTGCACAGAACAGAGCAGAGTGATACAACCCCTCTCCTCTCATCTGGCAATGCTGGGCCTGGTGTGCATCCCAGGATACAGTTGTAGCTCAGTCTTTTGACATATCTGGCCATTTTTTATGGAATTAAGGAGAGTCTGTGCTAAGTATTCTGCTGCTGTAATAAAGAAGTTGGTGCTGTGAGGTGGGATATAGATGGGTCAGGATCCTCTTCAATCAGGAAACTGAAACTGGTAAATGAGGTAGCTTCACAGGCTCATCTCATTCAGATGCACAGCCTCTTTGCACTGTAATGAGTCTATCACTCATTCAAAATGGATAAGCAACACTTGCGAGAACTACAGGCCCCTCTAAAGAAATAAACATAATGCAGTGAAATACGCCAAGATTTTAGCAAGAGTTTTAATGATTTTTCAGTAAAGTAATGCATGAGGACCAACTTAATTTGAGTCTCTAGAATGAAGGTTTTTGTTTGAATTCAAATTGCCAGTGGTACAGGGGCCTGAGTGTTCGCAAATTTTGTCAACATAGAAATTGTTTGACACAACTGGAAAGAACAGTGAAATAAATAATGGGTTTTTGTGATTTTTAGGTAAGTTTGTGAAAAATTTTGCCTTTTCTGTCTCCAAAATCAGGAACTGTTATCTATGATGAGGCAATTTCTAGTAGCTGCTATTTATTAGCTTGTATATGCAAACTGGAATAATTCTTTCCTTTCTTCTATAGTTGTAAATGTGTAAGTTTTCTTGCAAAATATGTGCTATTCCCTGCAAAAAACTGACAACATTCCTGACATCCACAGTCTTTCTACGTATTTTACCCATACTGAACAAAAGAATTTATATTAATTCTGAGCTATGCTGCTACTTTTTAAATTTACCTTGTCATTCAGTGCAACATAAAGGAAAAATACATTTTGAATTACAAAACTATGGATATTGTTACAAATTTTCTGTTTGATTGGTTTCATATCAATGGTATATAATGGTACTAGCCATTACTAGACATAATTATCTGTATTGCAAGCAATCAAATAAGCAAATTTCTGAAGGCTTCCCTTGACTTTCCTGTGGAAGCACATATAAATTAAACACCTTCTGCAACTTTTTGTTTTCGTTTTATACAGTAATCTATGTCCAAGCATTTCTGTCAGTGTGGCTAGTAATAATATGTAATTATAATAAAATCCTCTGGGCTTTGTAAATAACTCTGTTATTCATGGATTTTTCTGTTTTCTCTTCCAGTGCCTTGTAATATACTCATTCCCCTCTTTATAACCTTGACCTATGAACCATCTTCAAGAAATACAAATGTTGATTTAACGGGCTCTTCCTGTTGCTGTTCTCTTTTCTTAGACTTTCTGGTTGACAAATGAAAATATATTTTTTTTACAATTTTGAAAATTAGTTTAGTGGAATATAATTCATTTGTACCAGCTGCTTTGTTATTTATTATTATTGTAATTTTAGCAATTAATTGTTAGTATTGCTGTTGGTGAATGTTTGTGCTTGGTCAAACACATATTTTATCAGGGTCTCAGTCTACAACATTGTAAACCTTGACTAATTTCAGTACCACATGCTATTTGGATAGACCCTCAGAGTACGCCACAGATAAAAAAATAAGAAAGCTTTTTAGAGGATTTAGGGATAATATCAGATTTAATCAACGTACACAATCCCACATTGTGGTATGTTAGTACCCAGGCAGCTTGAGTATATACTATCTTGCTTTCAAGTCAAGGTGTAATTGCTTATAGTCCTGCAATCCACTTACATCTGCAACCTTTTTAACTGACCAATCAGTATTTTTGCAATCAAATTACATGACATACTTGATTAATTCTGGCTGTTGCCTTGTTGTTGTTGTTGTTGTTGTTGTTTTTCCCAATACTTGCAATTGTACTTTTGTAGGTCCCTAGGCCGAAGTGTCCCAAGCCCAGGCTGTTTTGTCCCTCTGCACCAGCTGCCCGCTCTGATTTCTGCCACTGTCAGATACATTGTCTAAAGGGATGTGTTCTCTCAATTGGGCCTTTCATTTGGACCATTTTTGTTTTTCTCAGCAATGGCTCCTCTGTCCCTGATTTTTATCATTAGGAACTTGGGAATCCCAGAAGCCTTTGGGGTTTCGCCATTCTGTGTCCCACCTATGGACTGGCTTCATTCTAGGGGTAAGACTGAGCAGTACCGCAGTCTAACCCACTCACTTCTCAACAAACTTATTTCTGAGTCAATATGTTTCCAGGGAGATCAAATTGCATGAGGGCTAGTCTGTATTTTCCAAAAAGAACTGAATTTACATGAAAAAAAGACTAGGATCCTGGTGTGTGCAGCACTGCAGGTAAGGACAAGCTTTGTAGCATTTTATATATTCATGAATAGCAGTTCATCAGAATGTAGCTGTATTTCTTTGGAATTAATACTGCCTTCATCTGATTTCTCACTGTGTGTTCACCTCTGCAAAATTTTGGTTTCTTGCTGGAAAATGCCACTTACACAAAAATAAACTTCTCTGTGATGTAGTGATTTTTTATTATTTATTTATTTATTTATTTAGTAGTTATATTGTTCCGATCTTGCATGGCTCCTGAGATCCTCCTCACAACTTGGAAATTTTCTCAGCAGTCTGAACCCAAGTTACACAATTAAGACTCATCTTGTTGGGCTTTGCACCCTTGGTCTCAGGTATCTGAACCCCAGTGAATGGAAAGAGGTTCCAAAGAAGAGTTACAGTAAAATGGCATCCCCTTACGTAGCAAAATAAGATATGTGAATTTAGAATTGAAAGCCATTAAAAATGACTCTATCTTTGAATGAGAAATTAGAAACTGGAAACATGGTAAACGGAGCTGTCTAGATCAATCTTGGTCCTCTTGGCCCCCAAAATGGAAAGGGAAACAGGGAAGGATACAGAGATGGGAGCCGGACTCAAAAGAAAAACAGTGGCAACAATCTAAGGAGGAAAACTTATTTTAGTAACTATGATATCGGAATACAAGGTAACACAATATAATACAATCTAATTGAAATTGAGACTAATAAATCAAATAAAAGAGGAGAGTTTTCCAAAAACAAGCAAACATGAAGGCACATGGCTTAAAAGCACACTCACACTCCCTGCCAGGCAGGGAGAGAGAGCAAGATCCCATGACTTCTGTGATGTATCTTCCTCTTTGACCATGCGGCCCCCTGGGACATGTAGCTCTTCTTCTTTTTGGGGACAGGTACCCAGAACTGGAGCATTAACACTTTAGCTCCCAGTGCACTACATGATGTTACGATGTGGAATATCGAAAACCAAAAATCACAAAACCTTGACAATAAATAATTTTAAGATATATTTTTCTTTAATGAATTACTTTCTTCCTAATTGAAGTCTTGGACCATTAGCATCAATAATATAATTTTAATCTTTGAATCACTCTCTGAGTTATTTAACACATTTTACAATGAATGGGTGACATTGTCTTGAATTTCAATTAGTTGTCTGAAATGTGATTGAGTGATATCCGGGAAAAATAATATTTGTTGTTTACAAATTCTCTACACTGCTAGAGTTCTCCTGTGTAACTACCCACATAAAAACAAGTATTGCACATGATTCTTCTTTTACTCTCCAGTCAAGTGACCTGACAATTTTCTGGGCAAATATGAAAATCAAAGTTACCGGACTTGCAGGGACTTCTGATTCTCCTGTGTGTCAGTTTCTTTCATTCTGGTTCACGGTTGCATGGGGTTGGTATGAAGCACTGGGCATAGTAAAATCACTGCCATTCAACTTCAAATTGTTCCTGAAAATCTGTCAGAGGCTGAATTAAAATTCTTTATCTATACCTTTCCAACCTCTTTGCCTTAGAGAATTAATGTGATAGGATTTTGAAAACAATTCATTAATGATTGAGAAGTCTCTGTAGGCCAGAAGTGGAAAGGATTAATTTTTCATATGTGTAGGAAAGAAGTTTGGGTAAATAATACACATTTTATAGACTTCTGTACATTTCCATTCAATTTTATTTGTAGTGAAAGGAAATGCCTTTCTTTGAAGTACACAAATAATTATAGTTTGGAAAAATTAGTTACTACTGTTTCTGGACTTTGAGAT
This sequence comes from Perdix hodgsoniae, assembly GCA_035772895.1. NCBI lineage: Eukaryota > Metazoa > Chordata > Aves > Galliformes > Phasianidae > Perdix > Perdix hodgsoniae. The sequence goes on from JAPSGF010000043.1 coordinate 52,690, forward strand.
ATGGTTTCTCCTTTTGTCCAAAAACATTCTGGAGTTACTTGCTAAATGTTTTTAAATGTCAAAAGCTTTTCATTAAACAAAACCAATACATCTTTGAATGTGAAATAATAGGGGAGAAATGTAACCTGTAGCCTAGCACAGCTCTCATTTTCTGAAACCTGCAAAGCATTGCTACTCTGTCTGCGTGCGTGTGCACATAGATATGTACATAAATCACTTGCTCAGGTGAAAAGCTTACATTAGCAGCAAGTGCTGACTCACGTAGCTAGGAAAATCAGCGACTTACACAAAATGGCAAATATACTGGAGCATTAAAGGTCACTTAGAAAATTTCTGACAGTTTGGAACATTAGAAAGCCAAAAATCAACAGTATGTTCTCCTGTTTGATCATAAAGTGCTACTATACTCTATCTGTAGGCTCTTATTATCTAAAATAATTGCGCACTCTTTCAAAATCAGACAGCCATTTAAATGCTGTATTTTCTATTTTAGGAAGAAATGAGTCAAGTGTAGAAAACAGCTTAGTATACTCTAGCCATCCTTTTAATGTTTTACTTTTACTTAGTTATTTACATTTGTTTTATCTGACAAAAGGTAAATGTTAACAAGGATGGGTGTCTGGCAGAAGCAAAGTTGTTCAGGAGACTAAATGGATATTCAGCTTAATTGTGATTGTTAATATTCTTCTTGACTTGCATTTCAGTACATTGCATAAAAATGTTTTAAAATCATTTGCAGAAAAATATAAAACTTTAGATGACATGAAATGACAGCTTTACCTGTCTTATGCTAGTACGAGTTTATGGTGGTTTGAAGAGACAATGTCTTGAGGTAGAACTGATGTACTACAATATTGTGAACATGTAGGAATGAGAATTGAATGACTATAGGTACTTATGCCAAACCTTAAATAACAACAACAACAACAACAAAAAAGGAGAGAGAGAGAAGTGGGCATCTCTTTGTCCTGGGCAATTCAGAAAGGAGGACAGCAAGGGACACCATCCATTGAATAGTAGAATGTTGTCTTTTTCAAGGTCAGAAAAGACATCCAAGATCATCCAGTCCAACCATCCACTTACCACCAGTATTTCCCCACTAAACCTTAGAATTGCTCAGGTTGGAAAAGACCTTAAAGATCATCAAGTCGAACTGCAACCTAACTGTATTACCCAAAATCTAACAACCCACCGCTAAATCATGTCCCTGAGCACCACATCTAAGCGTCTCTCATTGCAACACCTAAACATCTCTGGAACACCTCCAGGGTCGGTGACTCCACCACTTCTGTGGGCAACCCTATCCAACAGCTGACCATTCTTTTGAAGAATAAATGTTCAACCTGAATCTCCCTGGCACAAGTTGAGGCTGTTCCCTCTAGTTCTATCCCTAGATAGAAGGGAGAAAAGGACAGCCTCCACCTTATAACCTCCTTTCAGGCAGCTGTAGAGAGTGACAAGGTTTTTCCTGAGCCTTCACTTCTCCAGACTAAACAATACCAATTCTCACAGGTGCTCCCCATAAGACTTGTGTCCCAGACCCTCCACAACTTGGCTGGATGTGCTCCAGGTGCCCTGATGTCTTGTTTTCTGTTTATTCACCTTTGTAATAACAAAATATTCACTAAAGGACTTTTTTTTCCCCGTACCATTCCTGATTTCTCTTCCATGTAGCTAAAACAGTCACAGAATCTCTACTAATTACTTTTATATATATATAAATATATATATATATAAAAGCTCCATATACAGTCATTTATGAATTTTAGCCACAAAAAAAGTATGCTTGTTTTTCTAGTTGGTTTGCTTTTGAAAGCCAGAAGATCCTATTTTATATGAAAAGGCATTGAAGTAATGCAGATTAGGAAATATCTTGTGAATCATGTCTGAGAGAGGGAAAGTTACAGAATTTCTTCTCCCCACTCATGACAGTATTTGATGAACAAATTATGAACTCTTCAACAAAACCTACAGATTCCTGGTGAGCACTTTCATTTTCATTTCCAAATTCAAAAACTGCTCATGACAACTCTTCAAAGTATATTTTTCTGGGAGCTTATTTTCTCACCTTTCTGTTACCAGCCTATCCTAGTTTCACAACATGCAGATTCTTCACCTTACAGAGACCTCTATAAATGCATCTTGATGTCTTCAAAAAGAGAATGTTGGAGCCATGCTAAAAACGATAATATTGTGAAAGAATGCACATGTGACGACCTTAGCCAGACCTTAAAACAGATTTTGGCGTTATCATGACAACATCACAAGTTCATGGAATTATATTAGTTGTGATTGTTGAAAGTTTTGCCATGACATTTACTGTATTTCCAGAAAATTGAGAACTTTCTTAAAAACTGAGAAATATCTGCACCTGGACACATTTGCAAAAGATATTTTCAGCAAAAATGTCTTTGAATGCCGCTTAAAACATTTTAAAGCAGAATACACTGGATTTGTTTGAATTTTTGAATATTTGTTCTTCATGGGAGTTGTTATCTTAGAACATTAATCAGCTCTGAATGGCATTATGGAGCATCTTAAAGTAACTTACGGTATATAACTACAGCAAATTACAGTTATGGGCCACATTTTGGTTTCAGAACTGGACTATATTTAATCAGATAATGTAATTTTTTTAGTGCTAAAGCGGAAGTATTTAACTTATTTTTTATAGATGAGGGAGTTTAGAAAACAATGTTCTTGAGCTATGAAACCAAATAGAACTTCAAAGACATTGTTTAGCTGTAAAAATTCTGATATATTCACTAAGAGTCAGAAAATCTATGCCTGATTCTGTACTACTTCATTTTACCATAGAGCTATAGAGATTAAATATAAGAGTTGGCAGAATTTTTTTGAAACTTGCAAATTGCAAGTTGCAATTTCCAAAAACAAAGCAATATTGGTTATTGACACTTAGTTCATAAAAATGGAATAAAGATTTGTAAGAAATGAAATGTAGGGAACAAACATTTGTCACTCTATCAGAACAGGTATATTAACTGATTATTGTGTAATATGCTGTTCCTAGTCTGCAATAATGATATCTCAAAAGTCATACTGGAATGAAAATGCCACAGTGATCCATCTTTTGTTTGAAACTTCTCAGTGTTTTTGTCTTTTGTTATAGAAAAGATTTGAGTATAATAAACAGACTCCTGATTTTTTGAAAAGAGATTTTTTTCCTTTCAGAATAAACCAGAATTCTCATCTGCTTTTCTATTTGATTTCTTCTTTCTGATGAGATTTAATTAAAATTTTGAAATAAATAAATAGTATGTCAACTCTAGAGTGTTTCTCTTCTTTGGCATTTGAATGACTAACCTCTCTTGCTACAGTCTAAAAATAAACCGCAAAGTTTTCATTTTCTGAAGAGAAAGTTTAGGCAGAAAACTAATTCTAATTTTCTGTTCCAATTCCTGTGACAGTAGCCTGCCAGGAAATATCTCAGATGCCAAGTCAAAGTATAAATATTAGAAGATACAAGTTTTCTGTAGACAAGAAAGTTCAGAAAAATGTTGTGACCTTTCAATTAAGTCTTGCATAATATGTTTGTTTACTCTTATATTCAGTTTATTTTTTCTACTTCTGTTTATGAGCTAGAGTATAGGAATACATCTAGCGAAAGAAAAGATACCATAAGCTAAAATGTAAACTAAATGTAAATGTAAATGTACAGTACTTTATAGAACTACCAATTACTGTAACACATGACTGGGGCTTATATCTCCAACCAGGTTTTTACGTCCTACAATCTACTAGTTAGCATCTACTAGTCAATTTTATTGGCTTTTGCTCTTTGCAGCTAATAGGAAAAGGCTTTCCTCATTCTTTTCTTGAAAGCAATGGTAAACTTACTCCCTACTAAAAGATATTCTTAAAATATGTACAGTAATAATAATAAAAAATACTTTAGGTAGTCTGTGATGTTCTGTAATATTACCATATTCCATTAATAAGGCTGCAATAAATCAGACACTGGGAGAGATACATTGTACTCAACTGTAGGGGTCTACACTGAAGAATTTTTATAACCATGGTGAGCTTCCTTCATGACTGGTGAAGAGTGAGCATTTTTGAATCAGAATTCATCAAATGTTTTTAGACACCTACGTTAGGGTGATAGTCATGGTGCCATAAAAGTGGTTATTTTGCTCTTACTATGTAGGGAATGTAGGATGGCTGTTTCAGTGTAGATAATTACCTTCAGTAGGTGCCTGCATTTGTCAGATTAATCCTACACACAGCTTTGTGGGATTTGATGTATCCATTTGCTGAAATACTTCAGCTAAGTGCACAATGCTTTCCTATAGGTGGCTGTAGTTTACTACCAGGAAACCATGCGTGCATAGCAATATTTCAGCGCCTCACTATTGTGGATGTCAAAAAGTAAGGCAGTGTAGATGGATGGTGTTCAGACTGCTTAACTGTGGTTCCCACGTCTAAATCTCCTGGAATCATTCCTTCAGTTGAATTAATGGTAATAATACCATTATTAGGACAGATGAGATAATCATGTGGCATAGCCACTAGGGCAGTTGATTCCATGAGATGGTTCTTCTCCCACTAAAATGGGCAGTGTTTTTCTGAATGAAATATGTACTCAGGTCAATCTGCAAAACTATGTGTGTTTTTCTTTTCTACCTGTCTTGTAGTCAAAAGAAGTGAGAAGTCCATTTGAATTTTCACCTTTTTAATCATTACTATTCTTGTATCTTCTTGTACCCACTGAAACTATCTATTTCAATGTTTCCTTTTCTATGCAAAATGTGCAGTCCTTTTTTAATCTCAATTGTTTTTCAGTTATGATTTTTGAAGAATTTTAATATCCATATTAATATTTTAAAATGCTTATCAACATGCACCACTATTCTGAATGTTTTTTTGAATTTTTTTTAAAAATTCATGCCTACACTGAAGCAAAATTTAGCAAATTTCAGATCCAAAGATCATTTGAGAAGCATAACATATAAAATAGTTAAGTTATAATGAAAATTACTTGGTAATTTTAAACACGCTCTTTCTACTGAGAAAAAAGTGTAATAAAAATCCAGTACACGTGCATTTTTACTTGTCACATTACTTGTAATAAATTGGTACTTTGGTAGCAGAGAAGTTATTCAAACAGTACCATGTCATGAGATCTCAATAAATGATACTGACTATTCGTTACACAGATATTCACTAATATTTCCCTTTTAAGTGTTATTATTTTAAAAAAAATCTCTGTGTGCTACTAAATATTGTTTAATTATTCTTCAATTTAGAAAAATGTTGTTAAAAACATGCAGAATTCTTGCTGACTTCAGTAGGATTTAGGCAAGTTTTGGATCTTTTTGCTCATTTTAGGAAGTATACAAAGAAAAAAGTCACAAAAGCATTTACTCAAATCGATCTATTTAAAGGAACTTTCTATTTAGTTATGGGATTCTCCTAAGCCTGCACTGCCATCTTTACATTTAAGTTAATCTTTTCCAAGACTGCATTCTGAATATCCATCTTGCTGCTGTGCTTGATATGTTATGATTATCATTATCTCAACAAGATTAGAGGGACATCTTACATGTTCCCTACAGGTTTTCTGATTTTCTTAACAGCACCTTTTCTTCTGAAAGTAGTAAGTGATTCACTTGGGTCTAGAACAATTTATAACACTTTTTTTTTTTTTTTTTTTTTTCCCCCTCAGGAGGAAAAAGAACAAAGCAAAAGTCTGACCTGACCAATTCCTGTCAGACTCAGCCCTTTGAGTCTAAATAATTGCAATTCTCACTTGTTCAGGGTCAGGGGGAAAATATTTAACTAATCAATTAATTTTATATCCATTTTGTCATGTAAAAATGCATAATCAATTTAAACTGAGAGGTTGCTGGCCACAAAGCCAGCAAATGAATTGTGTTCAATCTTAACTTTTCTTTTGTGTTAGTGGAAAGATGCCTGACGGTATCTGATCTTGCCTTGGCTTTTAAGTACTTAATTTTATAGTCATATTTAATTCCATAAAGCTTCATAAACAACTTCCTTGCTTTTATCTATAGTATAAAATAGATACATTAGATAACTGCAACCAGATATTCCCCATTCACCTGAAAGGTGTTGAAACTTTTTATGCAGTGAATTCTTTCTTTATCCACTGGTGTTCAATCAGACAACATTCGACAAGACCAGAAAAAAATTACCTCTTACTTTCAGTTGTTCCACATTCAGTCCTTCCGTGTCTTATTTATTCAGACATAGATTCTCAAGTGACATGAATTCAGCATGAGCAGTGGTTCCTAAGATTTTGGAAGAAAATAAGATCCTTTGGGGATTTTTCAGTAAATCAATTTAATGTTATGAAAATCTCTGAAGGAAACATGAAATAGATTAAAAACAGAATACAAAACCGGAGAAAGGCAAGGACAAAAAAGAAGAAAATGCAAAACATGAATAAAAGAGCAGATTGAGATATAAAACAATCGAACTGAAGACAGGCAAATATTAAGTGAACTACAGATAGAATGTCTGGTCATTGTGGGATTATTTAAAAAAAGCAAGAATTGCACAAAAGAAGTTGAAAATAAGGATGGTGTTCTGATAAGGATGGTGACCTGACAAGAACAGCATATATAGATTTTATAATATAGATTTAATATAGATATTATAGAAAAAAAAAAAAGGTATGTAATGTGTTAAAAAATCTTGTGTAAAAGAAAAAACTCTACATCTTAGAATCTATATTCTGTTTTTGAAACACAATTAAGCACCTGTAAATTAAATAAACACTCTGTGGTCAACAGTCTGATGTCCATGAATTTTTCTTGGTTGGAATCTTGAGGTAATACACTTTCAATTTTTATTTAAATGTTTATTCCGTTTTGCCTGATAGTTTCATTAAAGAAAAAGCTGTTGTACCTAATTGGGTGACGATCAGGTGATCATTTATTTGCAGATATGGTGTTAGGAAAGTCAAAGAACATACGGAGCTGATCTTGGTGAAGGATGTTAAAAACAGCAAGAAGGGGTTTTACAGGTACGTAGGTCAGAAGAGACAGGTCAAAGAGAGCATACCTTCCTGCTAAATGTGAAAGGAAGTCTGGCTACAACAGTTATGGAGAAGGCTAAGATACTCAATGAGCTCTTTGACTTGGTTTTCACAGGATTCTCGCATCCCTGAACCTCACATCCCTGAACTTAATCCTCTACGTGGGAACTGAGGAAGGAAACTTCCCCCCACTGTAAAAGTGGAGTAAGTCTGATACTGACTCATGACACTGAATGTGTACAAGTCTGTGGGGCAGAATGACATGCATCCTAGGCTCCTAAGAGAGTTGATTGAGTGGTTGCCAAGCTACTCTCTGACATATTTGTATAGTCATGGCTGTCAGACAAAGTCCCCAGGGACTGAAGAAAATGAAACGTTGCTTCCACTTACAAGAAAAAGAGGATGGAGAATTGAGAGAACTACAGGTCAGTGAACCTCACCTCCATTCCTGGGAAGATTACGGAACAAATTCTGCTAGAAGAGATGTTGAGGTATGTGAGTGATAAGTGGGAGGTATGTGAGGGATATACAACATAGCCAGCTTGGCTTCACTAAGGGAAGGTCATGCCTGATCAATCTGCTGGCCAGCTATGGCGGAGTGACAGCATCACAGACAAAGGAAAGGCAACTGATATCATCTGCCTGGACTTCTGCAAGGCCTTTGACATGGTCCTGTGCCACATCCTTATCTCTAAATTGGAGAGAGATGTATTTGAAGAGTGGACTATTTGGTGGATAAGGACTTGGTTGGAGGGTTGCAGCCAGAGGGTCTTAGTCAATGGCTCTATGTCAAGGTGCAGGCTGGTAATAAACGGTGTCTCCCAGGGGTCTGTCTTATGTCCGATACTCTTTAACATCTTTATCAATGACATAGATGATGGAATTTAGTGCACCCTCAGCAAGCTTGCAGATGGCACCAAGTTGAGTGGTGCGGTTGATACAGCAGAAAGAAGAGATGCCATGCAGAGACCTTGATAAACTTGACAGGTGGGCCCTTGTGAACATAATGAGGATCAGCAAAGCAAAGTACAAGGTTTTGCAGTTGCATTGAGGTAATCTCAGATATGTACAAAGACTGCAAGAAGAACTCCTTGAGAGTAGCCCTGATAAGGAGGACTTAGGAGTTGTGGTTGATGAAAAAACATGAGCCAGCAGTGTGTGTTACAGCCCAGAAGGGCAATGTATCCTGGATTCCATCAGAAGAGTGATGGCCAGCAGGGACAGGGAGGTGATTGCTCCCCTCTATTCTGCCCTTATGACACTCCAGCTGAAGTACTGCATTCAGATCTGGGGTCCCCAACACAGGAAAGATGTGGAGCTTTTGGAGAGGGTCCAGAGGAGGGCCACAAGGATGATTCAGGGGCTGGGGCACGTCTCCCATGAAGACAGGCTGAAAGAACTGGAGTTCAGCCTGGAAAAGAAAAGGCTACGGGAACACCTCGTTGCAGCCCTCCAATATTTAAAGTGAATTTATAAACCTGAGGGGAATCAACTTCATTACATGGGTAGATTTTGATAGGTCAAGGGGAAATGGTTTTAAACTAAAGGAAAGGAGATTTAGATTAGATGTCCGGGAAAGTTCTTTATTGATTGAGTGGTGAAGTGCTGGAACAGATTGCCAGAGAAGTTGTGGATGCCCCATCCCTGGAGGTGATTAAGGCCAGGTTGGATGGGGCCCTGGGCAATCTGATCTAGTACTAGGTGAGGGCTGACAACCCTACTTGTAGTAGGGGGGCTGGAACTTGGTAAACCTTGAGGTCCCTTCCAACCTAAGCCATTCTATGATTCTGATTCTGTGACCAGTCCTGAAATGGAGACTATAATGCAGAACAAAAAGATAAGTTTTTTAATTGACAACCTGTTTGAGAAAGCATGTTGACAAACTTGAGAGGTCTTCCTAAGAAGATGAGAAGGATTTGTGTGTCAGTTTGAATGTGTGGGAAACAGATTACTATAAATTCGGTAGCTGAGGTCCAGGAGTTCTGGGTTTCAGAACATATTGACAGGAGGCTGTCAAGCACCTTTGCAGGAATTTGAGCTTTCACTCATCCCATGGTTACCATACAATCCTGTGTGGCCTTGCCTTTGGCACTGCACACCTGCGAGCTGTTTACAGTCCAAAAAGCTGGCTGATGAGATATAATCTCTCCAAGAATGTCTCTTAAATAGAAATAACTACGTGTTATATTTAAAAGTGAATTTAAAAATCCTCTCAAATAGGATTCAATCTATTTAGAATAATCTCTGCGGGAAGTCTTTCCCCTGGGATGTAGTTCTGGTAGAAAATGATGCACTGTGCATGTACATGATGAAGCATTTGTTCAGAGACATTTCATATTCAAAAAGTACCAGGAGAGTTCCAGTCAATGCTGTGATATCATTGCACTGAAAAGGAATTGTACAAGGAGCTAAAAAGAGGTATCCTTCTGGAAGTACAAACAGTTGCTTTGCTGTGTTTTGCAGCAAGTCATTCATGTATAAGAGTGTTTCAAAGCTACAGAAAAAAAAAAAAAAAAAAAAAGCTTATACAAACATTGATACACAGAGTTTGTTGAAAAACAATGATTGCAAACAAAAACAAAAACAAACCAAGAGCAAACCAATTTGATCTAGTCTCGTAAGCTATTGCAGACTTCTGATTTTGTCTTCCTTTATTGTAGTTCCCAGTATATTTCTGTCCCACTGAGATGGCTGTTATGTCTCTATACTTCAGAGGGAACTGATAAAAGAATATTTTTTCTGTTTGAGAAATAAAGCTTTGTTGTTTACACGTGCTGCATTACTGGGAAAGAATAGAAATAGACAGCAAAACAAATGTGTCCTATCTAAAGCCACAGTGAAGAATACATCAGCAGGACTGAATCTGGACCAATAAGCTACGCTATCTCCAAGGGAAACAAAAATAATGAAGAGATCAAGTTAGATTCCTACAAAAACTTTTAAAAGCTGCATTGTGCAGAAGTCTTCACTTACTGCTGATCCTTTACATTTTTGTAATCTGAAGTTCACCTCAAACAGTTTTGAAAATTGCACATTCCCAAATTGCCTGTTCGCTGTGCATAAAGTATATGGTTTTCTTGCCCTCAAAGCATGTAACACTCTCTTGTCTGAAGACTCCATTTGTATCAAGGGAATGAAAGTACCACTTAAAGGTCACATGCCATTTTCTCTTAATCACTCTTGGACATTTTGCTCCAGCTGAATTTGTTTTTTGATATTTCAAATATTTCAAATACTGCTATTTTAAATATTGAAAAATTTATTTCACTGTATGAATAAGATATATATTCAGATTTACTTTCCAGTTGTTTGCACAGAACCTTCCACTTGCAAAATATTTTATAATCCACGCACTATTTTTCTAATATTCCAGAGTAAAATCAAATATTTATACGTCTCTCTTTAATAAGTCAATTTTAAAATAATAATAATAATTAAAAAAAGGAACTGAAACAACTTGGAAAGATTTGGTATGCTAGCAACACAGGTACTGTACCCTCCAAGCTCGTTATCCCCACCTTTTCCCTCACCTTCCACAAGCCCTTTGCTAGTATTTGGAGAAACTGGAATGTCTTCAGTTCTGTACAGCACTGCTTAGAAACAACTAGAAATGTTGGTGTAGTATCAACATTATATTTCCCCCAAAACCAAAACATCATACCAGACACTCTGAAGAAAAACAGTTTTTTCCCAGCTGAAACTAAAAACATTTTTTTAAATGTATATTTATTTCAAATTCAAAATATAGACACTAACAGAATATATGTGCTGTATAGATGAACTGCTTGCCTAATAATTGTAATCATAGGCATACAACAATGGATGCACTGTTGTGTTTTACTCAGAATATTCATGCACATGTGGCAACAGACATCTTTTCTAAGCTATTCTTTCCTGTTTTTGCTTTTTGACCAAAAAATGTGGTCACCAGCAGTCAGGGCTGTAGTTATGCTTCTGCACCTGCTTCAGGGCTTTTATATGCTTATTTGAGTACTTAAGTTTGTAGTGATGCCTGAAACTGAAATCAAAATGAGAACGATAGCATACACTGTTTAGCAAGATGAAGAAGGCCGGTAGCTGAAGCTGCTCTCACAGTTGCGATAATTGATGTTTTTGTCTGTTTGAATCAGAGTGCCAAACAAAATTCTACCTCCTGGATAGCAAGGGGCACACTGCACAAAGATAATGGAGTTGGCAATGAACTTTGGATCATCAAATGGAAGCTGTCACATGGAATAGATTGAATTATTTTGAATGCCATTAAATTGTAACTACATGGAAAAATAATATACTTTCCTATTTACTGTTTTTACTTGCAGAAAAAAAAAAAAGCAAAAACAAGACTAGCTTGGGAAAAAAAGAATAAGTTGGCTCTTTATCTGCTATAACACTCAGAACAAGGAATATCTTTACTTCAGTTTTATAGGAATAGGCTTGCCCATCTTAAAGATGGGCCTTGTTTTTATTTATTGTTGAACAGCAATGGGAAAAAGCTATCTGGAGTCCAGGAGGCTAAAATCTGTGCGTTGATTTAGTTGATCAGAATAAGCAGAAAACCTGAAGGAAGAAACAGGTATGTTACAAAATGTAAGAAGTGTAAACAGCTGGGGCTCAGCAACCAGCATCATTTGGACTACAGCCCATAGCAGTTTTCATCCAGAATCCCTTTTCAAATGTACAGAGCGGAAATATACTTCCCCAAAGCTTTGATGATCAATGTGGTGTCATCAAAGGCCTCATAGATACTTTGGTAAAAGGATTCAGCTTGAAGTGGCCCCAAGTCTTTCACAAGTAGCTACTAAAAGAAATCTCTTTGATATTGGTACTGCTTAAGTAATCATTAATGTCAATACTGTCAAGTACTGTCAGTAATGTTCATAATACATTTTCTTTTTATAAATTGTTCAGATTTTAGGTTTTTTTCTGTTTCTTGTCTTTTTCTTGTTTTTTTTTTAGTAATACCATATTGTTGACTTTTTGGAATTCTTTTTTTGTTGTTGTTTTTTTTTGTTGTTTGTTTGTTTTGTTTGTTTTTTGTTTTGTTTTGTTTGATTGATTGATTTCTTGCTGGAATTCTTAAAAATATGGTAATATAAAACAAAGCTGTTGGTCATAAATTTGTCCCTCCTGGACACAGACAGACTCTATTCCAGTAAAATTTGGCTTTGTGAGGACAAAAAATTCATCAGAAAAGCAGGAATCCTGATTAGCTCCCCTTGCATATTCAGGCCTGATGGCAAGTGTTACATCTTTTAGTTGAGTAGAAACTGGGAAGGTTTTTTTTTTTTTCTGTATTAAGGAACTGCACTTTATATCAACAAAATGCCTGTAAGGTGTGCTTATCAAGCTAGAGGTAACATTAGGTATGTTATCAAACCTGTTATTTTTTCATCTGACTTCTAGAAGACATGGATACAAATAAGAAATTCTTAAAAAAAAACACACAACAGCAGTTAAGTGATGGAGTGGATCCTTAAATAAAATAATTAGTTTACAGAGTATGTCGGTGTTCTGTTTGATCAAAGACCTCATGAATTGTGGTATTCTGGACATTGGTATATAAAAGTGTAGTCATTTTAGTTTTTATTGGCCAATTTGTATTGCTGTTAAAAGCATGAGAACCATACATCTCATCCACGTAAAAGAGTAAACCAGCAGTAAGTGAAAAACAGGAGGTTGTGGTTATTCTGAATGGCCTTGAAAATTTTGTAATTAATGCTCTGGAAAAGTCTAGAATAGGCTATTTCTAAATCAGAGTAGAGCTGAAGGAATCAGCAGAGCCAGAATAGCTGTGCGTGTTTCACCTAACTTTCATGAGACAAAGATACTAAATGTGATGAGGGAGGCTTTGATCTTCAGTAAATGCAAGAGACAGCAAGGATCTGCTGTAAACAGAGTTAACTTTTGCCTTCGTGTGATATAAAATGTCATTCCGGAAGCACAGAAAAGAGATTTCCTGCAGCAGATTACAAGTTTATGACTGTGCATGCATGTGTAACTGTTCTAGTTTAATTTAAAATGAAAATGACATAACAGTACAGATTATTGCTCTGTAAGATCTTGTTCATCTGTTTGCCTGCCTGGCTGTTATGTGATCAAATGTATAGCAATTTATTGTTACATGATGAATTAAATATTCATTAAAGTGAATGATAGTCCTGACATCTTTCTGAGGTACTAGTAATTGTTATTATGATGTTGAAACTGCTTATGTGGGCAGTGTGCTACTCAAACCCCTAATTTAAGTTAGTAAGTTTCGCTTCAGCTTCAATCCCTATCAAAGCCTTTAAAGCTTATGAGACCAAACAGATAAATGACTACAGGAAAGAAGATAAAAATATTAGTGCAGACTGATAACTGGTATTTTTAGACAATGTACTCTTTCTCTTGTTATGTTCACACAGCTGTGCAGTCAATAGAAACTGTCTTAGAAGTACTGCTGATGTCTGGAGTGTTAATGTGTTCGAATCATCTTCAGCTTCAACCAAACTACTATTTTGTACCTACTACCACATCTAACTATACTTGAACATAACAGATAAAGGCAAATCTATCCCCAGTCCGAATGACTACAGATGGTGATAACAGAACTCTATGTAAAATTGAAGTAGCAGTTAACAAGTACAGACAAATTTGTTCATAAAAGTGATTCACCTGGTTATAGTGGCAATTTTTTAAACAACTGGTCAATTCTTATGAACAGATGATTACTAAATTATGTGCACTCTTCATTTAGTATATTTTAGCCTGACCTACTGTCCTTCAACAATGAGCATGAGCTCTTAACTTTTATTCATGAAACAATGAACTTGAGAAGTATAATCCAGCTAAAACTGTTTTCTACTCAAGTAACTAATCTTCCCAGTAACTAACTATATATTTTTTTTTAAATTTCTGTTCTGATTCATAGATATTCATCCTCTTAACACACTCATGCAATCTTACCCAAAGCACATTAAACTGTGTTTAAATAAAGGGAAAGTTGAATCACATTTGATGTTCTGTAAACAATGTACTGTCTAAATATTCATTAAAAATAAAAACATATTAGAAGGAAATGGCACCTGAATAGCACTGAATGTAAGGTCTTTACGCATAATAGAAATTTTAAGTTACAGCAAGTGAGTTCTACGAATAACTGATGCAAGCTTAGGAATCATCCTGATTATCAAGGCATATGTGCTTCATTTTCAATATGTGGTTGTTATTATTATATTTAATGAAAATATTATTGAAATATTCAGGTATGTAATAAACTGATGGAAGCACCACCTGCCATGAGGTAGATCATTTGCCATAACTAATTTCACATTTATTCTAAGTAACAATGGTACCAAAGTCACAAAAATGAAAACTTGGTTGCTAGTTCATTTAAAATGTAGCAGCATACAAATCTACCCATTATACTATATATGAATACAGACCTTCATGGAGACCATAAAGATTTTTGAATGGCTTTCTGAATTCAAGCTGAGTTCCTACGAAGCATTAAGATATTTTAGTCACATAGGACTAGGTTCTAATTCCTTGACAATTCAAAAGTATTTAAGAACCTCAGAAATCTGATTATAGAGATTTTTGTTGTACCCTGCCAAAGAGGAAATTAGCTGGGAATATGTAATCTACAGGCAGATCTATAGGTACTAAGCAAGGTAATATGTTATACTGATAAAACACTTCCAAATTGTGATGTAGTCAGTGGAAAGAGACAGATATTTCACAGTACAAATATGAATTATTCTCTGAAGACACATCTCCTTCTCTCTTTCTGACCTTACTGATTACAAGTCTAACAGAGCATGGCTATGTTCTTACTTACATTTTAGCTGATATATATGCTTGTGATCTAAATGGAGAGCCAGATTGCTGAGAATAGGGCTTTTAATTGACTTAAATTTGTCTACCTGGATCTATTTGGATAAAGATCTCTTGACCCTGTGGATGAAATCTTGTCCATTAAAAGTGACTGGGACTTCTTCCATTACATTCTCCAGACTCATGATTTTATGTGCAGGTTTGTTTGTTTGTTTCTTTGGCTTTTTTTTTTTTTAAATAAAAACAAATAGGAAATAGATCCCCACAGGTATCTAATAGATGCATATACTGAAAATCAGTTTCACTTAGAAATGCACTTTTCCTGCCTCAATGTTGAATAAAGTCTTAGTTTCCTTCTTTATGACACGAGTTTAGATATCCTTTCTTACCATCAAGTTGCAAGATTCATCAAAAAAGAAAAAAAAAATTAAAATTGGTCTATTGGCTACTTGCTGATCTCAGTGATTTTCAAAGCTTCTCTGTTTTGAGGCAGTAAGTGTCTTTGCGTATGTATGTAAGAGAAATTATTCTGAAGACATGACTTGAATCTCATGCAGCACATTGAGAATTGATCTATCTGTTGTCTGACACATTTTGCATGAAATAAATCAATTAGAGCCAGAACATAATCCATTCTAAATGCAGTAACACAGCAGCTCAGATAGTACATGACCAAATCAATAAGAACAAGGCAAAAATATGTAAGGTTGAAAGGTTTAGAAACCAAAAGGGATTAGAGAACGATCCAGTTAGAAATGAGTATAAAAAAGGAATGATTTTTATAATTTTCCAGGCACAGACCCTCTATTTCAGTAAAAGTAGGATAACAGTAGGAGAAAAAATGTAGAATTAGCCTTTTCAGTTATTAGGGACTGTTTTTTAGGGCACATCTGAAACTTCCACTGCTTTAATACTATCCTCCAAATCATAAAATTCACTCAGAAGCTGGAAACCAAGAGGAAACAGGGAGAAGATATACAGAAAATAGATTACATCCAGGACAGGACTAACATAAGAATCAAGGAGCAAAATGATTTTATTCCTTTTTCTCCAGCCTTCCAGACTGAGCTTAGATATCTTCCAGATATCAGGCTGTGAGCCTGTTTCATCTGTTAAGTTAGGCCTTAAATCAATTACTCATGCACTGTAGATCTTTTAGATAAGAAGTCAGCAGCATCAGTTTCATAATATTTTGGCCTTCTGCAGTTATATAGCTGATTTTTATGTAGTCTTGTTAAAATTTGAGCCTGGAAGGCACAATAAATTTGATTCTTGTTTAGTAAAGCAGCATCAAGTTTTAGATATGAATTCTAAATTAAGATTCCTCTGGTGATTTCAAGTGATTTAACATGGATGATGCTTAATTTTATCTGAGTTGCTAGCACATAGAAAACACTGCATTATTTTAATTCCTGCAGCCAGTATCTGATGGGCGGAAGGAAAGAAATCTTGAATTTTATCCATATTTTATGTTTTCAGTTTTCTTTACTGGCCGGTGGAAACAAATTCTATTTTCTAACTTTTCAATTTGCCTGCCACTAGAGTGGTCTATAGCTTCTTTAAGAGCAAAACTGCCTAGGAGAATTTTATGAGAAAGATACTGAGTATCACCATACCGTCAAAAGCTATTCAATTTATGTTTTTTAGAATGCCGCCAGGGAAAAAAAAAAGAAGGAGGTAAAGTTAAAAAATGTTGCATTTGATAAAGTAAAATTATATAAAGCATTTAGTTCAAGTATCCCAAATATCCACAAATACAATAATACTAAAAACAACAAAAATAAGAATATAAATGAATCCAAATCAGGTCCATGGTTGACCTAAATTGATAAAAGTCTATTAATTGAAGTAAAATGATGATGCCCTGGTAATGATTTTTAATAGCTCTGAAAATAAGAGTGTTTTTGTAGGCCTTTGTAGGCCTTGACTGATCATATTTTCAAACTGCTGGTAGTTTAGATCAGTTTTAATGGGAACTTTTACGCATCTTAGTATTCATAGCAGTGTCTGTCTTTTCTGATAGAGGACTAGGAGATCATTTCTAGATAGAATGAGTCTCTTTTCAGTACTCCTGAAACCAAGGCAAAGAATATAAAATGAACAAGCTTACAAGGTGATAGGTATGTTGGCTTTGGTATTTGATAGGTGCAGAAAAGAGAAGTTTATATCATGCTTCATTTGATATCTGAAAGCAAAATCTCATTTGTATCTGTGAAAAATGTATGGATTGCAAAAAATTTTATTAACATTAACCATTGAAGTCTGTTGATAGAATAATAAAAGGCAGCAGTATTAGGGACCTCATAAACATGAGAAAGAAGATAAGGCTGTCAGGAGGTAAAGCCAGCAAGATAAAACAAGTTTTAGATCCCAAGGGCACATTAAATCAAGGTCATTAGATCCAAGAATATTCCTTAATCATTCAGTGTCTTTCACAATATTTTTCTTCTCTATAATAGGAAAGCACTGAGACAACTAATTGTGCATGCTAGGTGAGCAATAGCACTAAGAGATTTTCCAGACACTTTCTTCAGGCATAATTTAAAGAGGGAAAAATTCCCACTTAACATACTTAGAAGGAATTGATCCTAGTCTGAGTAAAATAGCACTGTAGTGAGAACACTACAGAACTGAACCAGAAACTAATACAGACAATACGGAGATAAGCCATAAATCTTTGTTAATAATGTTAGCATGTGTCTAATACTACTAACAGACCCCATATTTTAGGGAAATAAATTCTTACAGAACACATTTCCTTTTAATATTATTCACAGGAACACCTGAAAGAGATCATTCAATACAGTGCAGGAATTTATAACAGACAGTGATTTTAATAACATACTACATTCTATTTTAAAGCCAGATCTTCACCAGAGTTTCAGGAATCTAGTCAAGGACTTTGCTTCAGAAACTTTCCAATTCTGAAAAACTTTTTGTTACTGGTCAGTATGAAGTGATTTTATTAAAAAGCGGGTTTTTCTTTTTGATTCTTTTCTCCTTCTTCTATCTACTTCCTCAGAACTTTGGTTTGTTTGTTGCATAAACACTTTTCAAGTCTTCTCTCAGTGCTTCTTCATTAACTGGATTATCTGATTGCTTTATTTTGCAACTGTTTCTGTTTTGGCTCATACTTTTTACACAGGTGACTAAAACTGTACAATATACTGTAGGTAAAATTCTCTAATATATGTTTTGCTCAATCGCAGTAATCTTGCCTTCATAAGACATCTGAAATCAAATTTTCTAATTCATAAGCCTGTCATGTTGTCAGTTTTTAATAACTCAGAGAGCTGCTGTTATGTCAGACTCTTCTACTTCTTACTCATGGCCAATTGATAAATTTCTGGTTGATGGCAGAAAATCTTACCATTGGTTCCTCTTCACAGGGCTTTGTACTTTTGTTAAATTTAATCCCATTTCTATTACAGTAGTTCTCAGATACCTATACTTTCAGCATGACATGCCAGTTTGCTTTTTATCTAGTATCTAGGCAGAGTTTGGAACTATTTTAAGTACCTGAAGTTTCAAATTCACCTTAGTTTGACTAGTCAAGTTACTGCTTTAATGCATTTATTCTCAGTGTTTTTTCTTTAAAAAGAAACAAAGCATTTATCCAATATTAGTCATATTTACATTATCTTCAGTCAGTCCTGCCCACAGTAGGAGGATTGAAACTAGATGATCTTTGAATTCCTTTCCAACCCAAGCCATTCTATTATTCTATGATTCTATGATCCTATATTGATTCTTCTGGCCAAATTTCCTCTCCTTTACTGATAGGGATAAAGGATCTTTGGGATTCAGTATTCTCAAATGGTTTACCACAGATTAAAAAGTAAAATTTCTGATCTCTTTTCCATACTTCCTGATGATTATGTTGTCTGGGTTTTTTTGTTTTTTTTTTTCCACTGATCAGTCCATTATTACACTCTTTATCTCCTACAGTTTTTGCAAGACATTTTTGATTTCTCAATATATCTATAGCTTTCTCTTCTTTCTGTGGCCATATGTGCATTCCACAGAATCATACAATCATAGATTGACTTTGGCTGGAAAGGATATTAAAGATCATCTAGGACCAGCCATGGACAGAGTTCCAAAACATTTGATCAGGCTGTACAGGACCCTGTCCAACCTGACTTGAACACCTCCAGGGATGGGGCATCCACAGCTTCTCTGGACAGCCTGTGCCAGTGCCTCACCACCCTCTAAGTAATGAATTTCTTCCTAACATCTGACCTAAATCTCCCCTCTTTTAATTTAAATCCAGACTGTGTAAAAGTCAGTCCCCTTCCCGATTATAATTTCCTTTCAAGTATGGAAAAGTTGCAATGAAATCTCCCCAGAGTTTTCTCTTCCTCAGCAAGTTCAGATCCCTCAATCTTTCTTATAGAAGAGATGCTCCAGCCCTCTGATCATTTTCCTGGCCTTCTTCTGGACCTGATCCAAGAGCCCTACATCTTTCTTGTGCTGGGGGCCCCAGGTCTTGACACAGGACAACAGAATGGGCCTCTTAAGAGCAGAGTAAAGGAGACAATCACAGAATCATAGAATGTCAGGGATTAGAAGGGGCATCTAAAGATCATCTTCCAATCGCCCTGCCAGAGCAGGGACACCTAGATTAGATCATCCAGGAATCCAGGAATCCAGGCAGGTTTTGAATGCCTCAAAAGAAGGAGACCCCACAACCTGCCTGGGCAGCCTATTCCAGTGTTCTGTTATCCCCGATTAGGGTTTTTCCTCATATTTATGTGAAACCTCCTATGTTCCAGCCTGCACCCATTGCCCCATTTCCTATCACTGGATGTCAATAATCACCTTCCTCTCCTTGCTGGTCACCCTTCTTTTGATGCCACAAGGGGTGTAGTTGCCTTCTGGGCTGCAAAAGCACACTGATGGTTCATGCTGCGCTTTTCGTCCACCAGAGCCTCCAAGTCTTCTCCACAAGGCTGCTCTCATTTTCTTCCTATAGTGTCATCCTTATACCTTTCTCACACAAAAAGGCCAAAGAACAGATATCCACCTGCGCTCAGTGGATGATTATATAATGGACACTAGGTTCATTAAAATTTAGTGACTCACTTAACAAGCAGTCATTTTTTTTCCCTAATATTGAAATACAAATTTTTAATTTTGAGATGAGGTTTTATGTATAGTTCTAAGTTAAACCAAGGTGCTTGCAAGCAAAGCTACTTTATATAACTGTATCTTATTTAATCCTTACTGTTTACCAACTATAAAGTAGAAATTTGTACTATATCTTATGGATACCAGAAGTACATCAGGCACATCTTCATCTATCACAATTCTTCCTCAAAGTACATGTAGTAAATTGAGCTATATAACTATATTACTATAATGTATTATTATAGTTACATTCAGATTTTTTTTATCCATAGTGAGGAAATGGGAATTTATTTTTAGTATTATGGAAATCTTGGTTTACCTGAAGAACGGTTATTAGAGAAATAAAATAAATATGTCTCTGGAAAGAAGTTTCAATAAATAAATGAATTAATAATAGTATTGATGTTGAAATTGTTATGCACACTTAGTTTTCACCCCTTTTTCAGTTGTTATGCTCACCCTTCCTCTGTTCCCTTGGGTCCTGTGATCACTAGGTTATATTACATTAATACAATAATACTAGTTGTGTTGAAAGAAAAAGACAGAAGTACCCAACAGTCAAACAGAAATATAGCTGCCACAGCTGAGGTTAGGTCCGGAATGGTTCAGAGAGAGCACACTTGACAAGACTTGGTTTTGAGATCTAACAAACCCATTACTAAGACTGCAGCCTGTTAGTAATAATGGAAATACCACATTGCAAGGCTACAAAGTTACATTATGTTTGTTATAATTACTGTAACTTACTCTAGCCTATAAAAATAATTAGTGCTCTGCAGTTCCTTGTCTCAACGTGTTTTAAACATTTTGCCTATAGTTTGTTCTTTGTGCCTATCTACATATCTGAAATAACTAACCACTTCCATTCTTTTTAACCTTAAAAAAAAAAAAAAAAAAAAAAAAAAAAAGGAGCTGCCTATCTATATTGTAAGAATAAGTAACTAAAAATAACTGAAAAATGCCAGACCATTATTATGTGGACATTCTGAATCCAAAAGCCAAAATTCAGTTATAATGAAAATCTATATCTTAAATTGAAGGCTGTGAAAAAGAAGTAGCAATTTGTAAGTCTACTTTAAATATGAGATCTTATATCACTACATTTTATAAAAGGCTACTTTATTGCCTGTAAGTTAATTTAGTCAATTAATCATGTCTAAGCATACCCAACTTCGTAAAATATTTTTGATAGAGTTATGATCTATTTAAACAGCATAATCTAAATTTCATTTATTTTTGAACCTTCATTAATTTCTAATTTTCAGGTTTTGGGTGCTTTTTAACAGTGCTGATGTTTTGAAATTATACTTGTCATCACATATTTCCAACACTGGCACAGAATATGAAGCCAACTATATCCTTATTTTTATGTTGCATAATACAGAATTAGAAGATTGAAAAATTAAAAAGAAATGTTTTTACCTTCCTTTCAGTTTGACTTTCTGTTTTGCTGTGGATAATTTTTCAGAGGGATGTATTTAAATGCTTACATTTTTGTTTTATTTATTTTGCAAAAAGCATTACAATGCTCAAATATTTAAATATATGTATTTTAGGAAAAAGACTGTTTTGCAGGAAAAGACTGCTGAAACACACCACTCACTGTGCTCACCTCCTCTCTTTGGTTTCCATAAACATTCAGCAAGTGTTGAGTGTCATTGAGTGCACTTTTTCTGCATGCTGGAATTCAGTAACACATTTGTGCTTCATCCACACTTCCATCTCAGATGCCATTCTGTCAGACTTCCCTCTGCTGCCAACTGTCACACAGCAACAACGTGTAACGGGATATTGGTGGGATTCTATTGCCTCTACTGCCATACTACCAACGTCTCCTTCTTACATCATGGTTCAAAATAATATAGAAGGGACTACTTTCAGATCAGCCCTTGTATACAAAGAACTAGAGTTGTACATCATAGTTACATAGTAAAACAAACTAGCCATAGACATCTGCCCATCAGAGTGCTACAGCAGCTAAACCAAGTTTCAGATAATTCAAGAAAATTTCAGAAAGACCTTTCAAACTTCCAACCAAAGCTTTCAGCCTGTTATTAGTAAGGTCAGTACTGAATTTGGTGGCTGCATGGTTCCACTGCTTTTTAGTAAAGCCTTCATTAACAGTACTTAATATCTTGTTTAACATCCCCAGAAAACTGTATATCAAATTTCAGAATGGTCACTTCTTTCCATTTAATTATGAAGCCATTTAAATCAACATGAAATCATATTAGATGCAAATCCAATGATGCTGGAACAGTCCAAAAATAATTTTGATTATACTGATAGATCGCAACAATTCCCATCACCTTATTGGATGGAAACAAAACATTAATATGTATCTACTTATTTAGCACATGCTATAACATTTTCTACTGCATTTCCTGTATTTAATCAACATTTGGTCATCAAAAATGTGTCTGGTGCCACACACATTTTTAAGGTTCCTACCTGATTAACAAGTAGACCTTGCTCCCTAGGAATATGACTTTCCCTGACCTGTATTGGTGCTTCTTGGTTTTTCAGCTGCCACAGTCTTTCTCCAGAATGTTCCACTTAATGGATTAAAATTATACTGTACACTTTCTGCAGATGGTCTGGGACCTGTCTGTATCAACTGGTGGATACGTAGCTTTCCGATATTAAGAGTAATCCCTATTGTATTTCTATTTCTGTTGGAAGGAATCTTGTTTTGGATTACCTCCCTTTTTCCTTTTTTCCTCTTTCTTTTTTTCTTTTTCTTTTTTCTTTTAACCCAAAAGCTTTGAGTATCTTTAATTGCATATTAACAATTCCATTCTAATCATATGAGTTATGAGAACTAAATATTACATTAAAAATATCATGTAGTCAAACCAACATTTGGATGCCTCTAGTGGAAACTAAATTATGAGCAATAAGCATGTGGATTTTAATCTCTTAAGTGCCAAACATTCCCTCTCTTCCTTTGTCTGTCTTTTGTTTATCATCTGTTTGGTGCTTCAGGTTCAGTTTGGCTGCAGTGGAATACAGCCCACTCTTCAAGGCTCCACAAGAGAACTTTACAAAGTGCTATGGGGGTTAGCAGCATCTGGCTGTTTTGGCTGAAACTCTCTAACAAGCTTAGTTACTGAGGAAGCTAAAATAAAATCAGAAGCTGAAGTAAAAAGATAATGAAAAAACCTCTTGGCTTTTGCATGAGCAAACTGAAAACACAGACGACTCCATACCTTTGCAAGTTTCCCAAATGAACTGCTGAAATATCTTAGCAAATAGAACACATTTGTTGGATACATCACCAAAGCCACTGACAACTACCAACTAAAATATACATTCTTTAAATTAGAATGTACCTGTACTGGTGAAAAGCTGTTCTTGATTTTCTCTTTATTTCTGTAAAATATTTTTTCTGTCCTGTAAGTATTTTTTGATCTTTATTTTATGTTTTCAGACCCTAAAGTTCTCAGTGAGAAGACTATAAACAAATAGCCTGGTTGATAGGTATTAGAAGGTGTCTCTACATCAACCCAAAAGTGGACTTTCTGCTGCATGGTGGAGATCTCTGTGTATGTTTATGCATCTGTTATCAGCCTGAGTGTGGGAAGGCAGGTAAGGGTACCTAAAATTTATGCTGTCGTAAAGGAAAATTTTTCCCTGATGAAAAGCCTCCTTCCTTCTTTTGCTCTTTCAGCTGTGTCATGAAATGCAGTCCTGTCTGTCTATAATAAACCAGGTTACCTTTGAGGTTTGCAAATGTGCAATTAGTCTGTGACCTGAGAGACACAGTCTGTCCTGTTTCTTAATGGAGGGACAAATAAAATTAATACCAGACGTTGCTGTGAAGATACTCACACCAGGTATGGGAAAGAATACGTGTGTTCTTAGGCCAATTGTTGTAAGTTTATTTCAACAGCTGATGCTTGGATAATTGTCAGTATTCTCTGAAGAGGAGTGTTGCATGTCTGCAGAGACTTGTCTAGTCCAGAACGTGCCTCCTCTTTGGCCTTGGGAAAAAATGGAAACAACAAAGTCCTTAGATTACTCATGGCCAAGTGTCATGGTTTTATGATTTTTGGTCATCAGTATTCCACATCATAACATCATGTAATGCATTGGGGGTGGGGTTTGATATCTGCCGAATGTTCGTCCGTCGGAGAAGAACTACATTTCCCCAGGAGACTTTGCGGTCAGCAAGGGGATATAACTCCAAGCAAGGTCACCTGATCCTTCTTCTTCGCCTGCTCTTCGCTGTCTGCACTTCGCTATCTGCGCTTCGCCGCCTGCACTTCGCCATCTGCACTTCATCGTCTGTACTTCAGTCACTCAACTGGACTGCACTTCTCACCCCAGCATTGTGGTGAGGTCTATACAATTCAAACAGACTCTCTCTCTCTCTCTCTCTCAAATGATTTTACTAAATATAGTATTAGT